>JAANSK020253919.1:0-12972 GCA_011763485.2 Isoetes engelmannii
GGGTCGTGAAGCCCTCGGCCCGCTGCTCCAAATCTTAAGACCCTAATCTGGGAAAACGTCTTAGGGTAAAATAAGGCTAAAGCCAAAAAAAAAAAACCAAACCAACGCAAAAGGCCAATAAAAGGGCAAAACCAAACCTGATGTTAATTTTGGCCATGGGAAAAAAAGGGCCTTAATCTTGGCCTTAAAATAATGCCACGTGGCACGATTGTAGTCGCACGATGATGTTGATGGAAAACCTCCATTACGGTAAAACATTATTATATAGGATTCAAATGGATATCTAATTTCAGCCATGCAAAGGTTAAGGCAAAGGTTATATAATACTCGTAAAGTCGGTGCCATGCAACTTGTGATTAGAAAAGGTTAAGAAGGCGTGCCATGAATCATGATTATCGTTGTATCAATGCATACGTGCAGCCCATGTCACCTCCTTTACGCATCCTAAACTAGAATTGAATCTCGATTACCAAATAACAGCAATTTTGCTTCAAGACACAACAAAATGCATCAACCTCTTGTGATTCCTTGACTTCAAATCCAATACTCTTTTTTTCCAAATTCATGTACTTCTATTGAGTGCCAATTCATTTTCCCTGGTTTTTGACATTCGTTTGGAAGATCCTTGTCTTCAATTTCTCTCAAGATGTCAGTATCATGTCCCATGTCAGAACCCATGACTACAGTACTCCTGTTTGTTCTTTTTTTGGCTCCAGCACTAGGAGCAGACTATAATGCCACCTACTATAAAGGCACTCTAAAGTTGGGCTGGAATGTTACAGTAGATGCTGCCAATGGCAATGACCATAATCTTATTGGAACTGAACTGAGTGTCCAAAGCAAGGCTCAAAATGCAGACACATGGTACTGGTTGGTCTTCATGCAAATGGAGGGCAGCCAAGAATATTGGAAGCTTTCCATTGTGATTTGGGATAATTATGTAGTGCAAGTAGTATGGTCAATTGATCATGCTCTAGGAATAAATTCCACTCTCAGTTTTGAAGAAAATAAAGGCCTAATCTTAAGAAATGAGGCCCATGTTCCAGTCTGGTCTTCTGCTTGGGTTTCTAATGCCACTGAGCTTCACCTCAGCATAGATGGTTACATGTTCATTGTGGATCAGTATAATCAGTCAATTTGGAGCAGCTTTAATAGCCCAATAAACTACCTTGTTTGTGGGCAGGTTCTGAGAAAGGGAACAAGGCTTTTAAGTGGAAACTATAGCTTTGACATAGGTTCAACTACCGTTGTTCTTAATTACATGCAATATCCATATCAGAAATGGAGTCTTCGCCCTGATTCCTTAGATACTGATGTTTTTGCTGCTCTATGTTGTGATCAATCTGGCGCATATTTCCAGATCCGTTCTGATGTTGGTAATGTCTCTGAAAACAACTATCTGCTCGTGAATTGGGTTGGCTGCAATGATTCACCATCGGTCGCCCAAATTCTGAGCTTGTCTGTTGTAGTTGCAGACTATGTGGCCTTTGCTACTTTTAGTAAAGGAACCTTTTCAATCACTAGATTGTGGAAAGATAAGAATTCAACCTTTCAAGGTCATGAAGCTTGCATCCTTCCGAACTCTTGTGGCCCATATGGTTTGTGCACGAACGGTAGCTGCCTTGGATGTGTATTGAATGATTCCTATGTACAGCCTTTTACATCAGCAACTGCGAAATGATAAGAAAAAGTGGTATTGACTATTACCAAAACACTTATGCCCGTCCTGATGTCAATAACATTGATGAACAAGACTGCAAGACACTTTGCGCCAACAGATCTGGATGTGAAGTTGCATTTTATCAAGCTCAGCATAGGTATTGCTTTCTCGTTGATAAGATAGAAAGCGTTAGATATGCAAATGAAAGTTATGCTGCTTTCTTCAAGGCATGCCAGCCATATAAGGCAAATGCTACTCACAAGGGTGCTCACAAGTTAGTCATGCCTCTTGTAACTGCTACCACATTAGCTGTAGTAGCTTGTGGATTTCTTATTTTGACCATAAGATACAAAAATACCAAAAGGGTGTGCAAAGATGATGATGAAGAACAAGAAGAAGATGAGGCTCTGACTACATATTTATTTGCATCAACTTTGAGAAAATTTCTACTCCGTGAACTATAGGAAATAACAAATGGCTTCAGTGAAAAGCTAGGATTGGGAGGTTTTGGAATAGTGTACAAAGGAGTCTTAAAGAATGGAGGCTTTGTGGCTGTGAAGATCTTGAATGAGTCAAGTCAATTAAAAGCACAAGATTTTTATGCTGAGCTTTCAGTTCTCAGCAGGGTGAGGCATCTAAACCTTGTCCAATTGTTGGGTTTTTGTGCCACGAAGTCCATGAAAGCTTTGGTCTATGAATATATGGAAAAGGGCTCTCTTGATCACTGGATAACATGCGACAATGGAGAGCTAAGCTGGGAAACAAGGATGAAAATAGCAGTTGGTTCAGCAAAAGGTTTGGCATATTTGCACGAGGAATGTGCAAGCAAAATTCTTCATTTGGATGTGAAGCCTGAAAACATTCTTTTGGATGAAAACTTTCTGCCCAAAGTGGCTGATTTTGGGCTTTCAAGGCTCATGGATAGAAAGGAAACTGGCATCTTCATGACCACATTACGTGGAACACCAGGTTATTTGTCACCAGAGCTATGCAAAGGGGATGCTATTGATGTGAAGAGTGATGTTTACAGCTTTGGGATAGTTGTGATAGAGATTCTGTCAGGACGTAAGTTTGGCCATATAAAAACACAAGAAATATGGAGGTACAGCAGCAGTGACATGGTTCATGATTTTGTAGATGGGAAGCTGAAAGAATCCTTCAATGTGGATGAAGCAAAGAGGATGCTTAGTGTAACTCTTCTCTGTATCAACCAAGATCCTGCACTTAGGCCTAGGATGTCTACTGTGGTTCAAATGCTAGAAAGAAAGCAAAGTATTCCCAAGCTTTTGCCTCAATCACAACTTAAAAGAATGGGCTCAACAGGAAGCATGTTTTCATGCTCAATTACATCCCATGAAAGTTCCTCGGAGTTCTCCAACACTGGGACTAACTCCAGCCTGCATGGTAGATAATTAGCTTAATTGCTTAATGGGGCAATATAAATAAAAATTGCTTGCTTCTGTTGATCTTCATGGCTTAAAATAAAATCTATTGTGTTTTTCTTTTGTTCAGACATATTTTTGGCTTTGAGCATCTTTCACCACTTTGAACTCTAGCTAATATTTCCTAGCAGAGAAAACGTTCCTACTTCAAAACTGATCAAAATTCTAGACCTCCTTAGACTTGCATGTTGAAAAGAAATGGAGCCTGTGATAAAGACACAAACTGAATGTCTACATGCACATGACCAATTCTGCATCTGACGCATTGCATTGATTTCCATCAAACACAGTTTGAATCTCCATCAGAGCTCCAACGAGAGCACAAGATTTCCATGCTTTCTTCAGGATGCATGTTTTATAATCAAAACTTATTTTTCAGAGGCGAAATTTGGTGGGCCCAACTATATAAAACTTACCTAACAATAGACGACCAATGCATCTGAAATGGTATCCGCAGCTACAATTGTTAGGTCGTCGCGACAAAATAGAAATCAGACCGAGAGGCATTGGATATTGCCTATATGTTTATGTTTATCGCTTCTTGATTTTGTATCTTTATTTTGTGGGTTTTTGTGTATCGTTGATTCAGAGCCATCGATCCGTGGCATATTCCTGGTATTGGGCCAGATCGATGGCCATTAGCATTTTGACGAAAAATTAAAAGGCCACTTCCTATGGTGTGGATCGAGCATATGGTCTTAAAACTGCATTGCCATCATAAACATAGTATTTTTACATAACCATAGTCCCTTTTCTTTTTTTCTTTCTTTTTTTGTTGAAAGATTAACTTCCATTGAGATGAAAAAATGTGAAGTACATTAGATGGCTACGTCGTTTTCAATGACTACATCTCAATACGAAAGTGTAGAAGGAAAACGCATAGCCTATACACTTCCTACTATGTCAAAACAGTGCAAAGAAGGCTCTCCCTAGATAATGGATTAGGTCCCAATCCTCCATTATTGCTCTTTGCATCTCAAGCTTAGATCTCAACATGTCTAAGATCTTGGCTGGCTGAACGTACTCTTAAGAGAAGACCATTAATCTCCTCATGTTCTATAAGATCCATAGCAACCACGCCTTGCAAATATGGACTGCTTATCGCTTTGAAGAGCTCCACTCTGAGGGATTGAACTCTAAAATAATGCCTTTGATTGATATAGTACAGTCAAAAGCATCCAAAACTCTCCTCCATATAGCCTGAATATTCGGACGCTGAATAAAACAGTGTTCAATAATCTCCTCCGACATATGGCACAAAGGGCACTCAGGTTGCAGAATTGATGCAAACTTACTCACCAAATAATTCACCCTTGGGGCTCTATGAACTATCTGCCATAGTGAAGTGTTCACAAGTGGTGGGAAAACACTCTTCCAGATACTATTCCATAACCGCTTGAGTTCGTCTGTTTCAATCCAAGTATTCCACTTAGCAGGTAGTTGTAGCACTTCATTATGGCGAAGCAATCTATAACATGTGGAGACAAAAAAAACCTTGCCTTAGAGAGCTATGAGCCACTATAAAGCTGCCAACCATAAGCCTGACGTACAATGGGATATGTGCAACCACTAGTTCCCAAACCTTCTTGTCTTGTAGCCGAAGATTGAACTTACTTTGACACTCCTCCCAGGACAACAACAATCCTTGAAAGTACCAATCCCCAATATGATTCACACCTGATGATGATATTCTCCTCACATTACTTACATCCACTAACGAGAACGGCAGTTTTGGATCTCCATCAGTTGTGATAGCTAACCACCAAATGGGCATTGCAACCAAATGACAATATTCAACACTTAGTTTCCACGAGTTCTTAACTGACTCCCATGCTTCTAGTAAACCTTTTAGAAAAGGGGATACTCCTTTATAAGCTCTTAAGCCATAAAACAAAGCCCACGGCAGCTCAGCTCGCACAAAAGCTTTGCCACATGGGATAAAATGGAGCAATGACTGATGTATCAATTTCAGACCAGAAAAATTCACTTTACCATTCAATAACTGCAAGATGAACTTGCTTATTAGAACTTTGCTATGAAGAGCGAAATCTAACATACCCAATCCACCGTGCGATTTAGAGATGCATCATTTTTTCCAGGCTATATTACAGTCCGCACCTTCTTCATTTCCTCCCCAACTAAAATTCCGTACAGTCCTCGTTAGCCACTGTACAATACCTGCTAGAGCTAACAAGATTGATGCTTCATAGACATGTATACTACTTAGCACAGATTTAGCTACCATTATTCTGCCCGCCAAGGATAGCTTAGAGACCTTCCACCAATTTAAGTGTTTATCAAGACCCAATAGAATCTCATCACAAAATTCATCAGCCGACCTATTATTACCCATTGGGATACCCAACAACTTAGAAGAATTACCTTGCGGGATGAACTTCTGAGGATAATCCTGTTCAGCTACAGGCTAAAGCTCTTCCAATGGCCATAACGTAGCACATTTACCCCAATTTAAAAAGCAACCCGATGCCAAAGAAAAGGAATCTAACAAGTCCTTAGTATTCGACAAGTTATCTTTTGATGCCTCGAGAAATAAGAAAGTGTCGTCAGTATACTGGTTACATACCTGTTAAGTGTCGTCATACATCGACAGACCAGCCATGATATGATCCTTTACTGCTAATATTATCAACTGAGATAGGCCTTCGACTACTATATTGAACAAAAACGGGAGGGCAGCCCTGTCTAATACCCCTCCCTATTGGAAAAATGAGCGGTGTCTCTCCAAGAAAAGACAACATGGATTGACTAGATATCAATAACTTCCTCATCATTGACGTGAAACCTTCCCCACAAGCAAAGATAGAAGCATCTTTTCAAGAAAGGACCAGCTCATGCTGTGGTAAACTTTCTTGAAGTTAAGCTTTAAGTAAGTTACCCTCTGCTAAGTTTTCTTTGCCCAATGTAAGCCCTCAAACGCCGCTGCTATGTTGCTAAGAATGCTCCTTCCTAGAAAAAATCCAGATTGCCTTTTTGAGATATGCTCTTGCAAAATAGGATTCACCTTCTCTGCATAAGCTTTTGCTAAGATTTTATAGAATGATGATAATAAAGTAATAGGTTGCCAGTCATTGATAGTTTTTGGTTCTTTAACCTTGGGTATCAAAGTGATACATCGAGTATTCAATCTCTTGTCTAGGCAGTCTGCCTGTATGAATTCTTGGTATGCGGCATATACAAAGGGACCGATCAGTCCCAGCACTGTTGAAAAAATTCTGCGGGAATACCATCAAGCCCGGGAGACTTATCTTTTGTCAGCAGGAAAGTAGCGTCCTGAATCTTCTGAAAACTCAGGGGCGTTCCAACATCTGTCTTTGCTCGTGCGAAAGTTTGAGGTGGACTTTAGAGAGGACTAAATCTTTGAAACAATCCTGAAATGCCACCCTTATTTGCGCGAAGAAATCTCTAAAGTGATTATACAACACTTCCTTAATCTATTGTGGATCCTTTACAACTGATCCATCCTCCATCTGTAGGGACGCAAGTCTAGCCGAATGTTCTCTTTGCCTTGTTGCTCTGAAGCAAAACTTATTACACCTATCCCCTTTGTGCAACCAGTTCAAACCTACCTTAACCTTTACCTCTTTAACATTTATTGTTTCCAGTCTCATAACCATAGTCCTCGTTGTTGTTCCTTTTCAGGCTTTGCTTCGTGATCGGCAATATGTATTCTGCAGGATCAACTCGTTATATAGATCTTAGCAATTTATTGGAGGACTACGGGTACCTTCACACCAACCTTTAGGTTAGGTTAAATTAGTTATTTTAACTGCTCCATTGTTCACACAACAAGTTAGGTTAGTCTTCCATTAAGTTAATCAATTAACATTCCGTTAAGTTTATTAACATGGAAGTACTAACCTAAACGCTGTTCAGACCACTTTATATTACGTTACCAAATTTAACGCCATGTTAACTGAAAACAAAGATGAATGGATAATGAAAGTGATCTGGGACCCCAGGTCACTTTAACGGAGGGCATCTCGAGCTCAGCTATAGGAAGCAGAGTCGGAGCAGCGTGCCTCCTCGTGGAGTTGGGTATGGAGGTGCCATCAGAGGTCGTGGAATTGATATTCGTAGTAGGGCACTATTTGCAGGTCGTGGGGTTGCTCGTGGACTCTTGAAGCTGCTTCTTCACTAGCAACAGGGGATGAATTTGATGATCCAAACTTACTGGAACAGGTAAATTTCCCTATATCTTGACAAATTCATACACACATAATCGGTTCTATCTTTCTAGATAAGCTCATCCTTCAAATACCTACCATTTGTCTGATCTATACAGTCTGCATTACTCATCCTTTGGTCTATTTTCTCTGGGCTGTGCCTTTGTGGATAACCCACATTGCATGTTTTCATACAATGCACAACTTTTGGATCCTCCCCAATTTGCTTGCATTGCCGAAAAGTTTCAAGAGGAAATTTGTGGTGGTGAGTCTGGAATCAGGATCCCCTTTTTAATCTAAATTGATCTGAATCTACATAACTGGTTTAGTGGCACATGCATGAGAAGACATTAGTCCAGAACCTACTGGCTCTCTACATGAACCATATGTTCATCTAAATGCCAGGATTGGACACAAAAGCAAATGGAACTCTCATGTTCCTGCAAAAGTTTGTGACACCAAATAATTTGGCACAGATCCTTAAAATAATGGAACCAACTATTCTCTTCCATAGGGATATGCTAGTTCCATAGTTTAACCTTTTAACAAGAGGCCTCTGAACAAGATTAGAACTTCGGACATGTCAGGGAAACCCAGAATTTGTGTCATTTAAGTGCCTGAACTATTCCAATGAAAGGAGTATATTTCTTCAAGATGATAAAAGAAGCATATGGCTCTGCACCAACTACTGATCAATATAACTGAATGGTCGACATCTTTGCACACTCAAAACATTATATGAGGCAGACAGGTTGCTAGTGCACCACGATTTTTAGACAAACCAGCATGGACAGCTTTGCTTAGTCCTTGTAAGATATATGGGGATGCTAAACTCGGACTCAAAAGCTTTCGACAGTTATACAAGATGATTTTCAAAAAGGCTGCTTCATAATACACTTATGGCCAACATCTATGCAAGTTCTCGGAAAGAAAAGTGATGATGGGATAAAGAAACAAATGTACATCATCTGTATAGTTTAACAAGTTGGCACAAAAAGGAAGAATATAAATGTAATGCCATATGGATTTATTCCATGTTCTTGCATGTTATCAAAGCACTGCACATCCATGTTCTCATCATGGGCTATGGCATAACCCTGCATCATTGCATTCCAAACTAAAAGACTATTGAAGATCTCTGTTGCCTGCAAAAGTTGGCATACATATCAACTAAATTACTGCCAATAAGACCCTCGCCTTCAACTCTCTTCTCCAGAATTTTAGCATAGATTTCACTCCACTTCCCTATGGCTCCTAGGCTTGGACATCCCATATATACGTGAGAATGTCTGGAGCAATGCTTTCTGCTTGCATGTATGTAAACAGTCTAATGCATCTTCCCTAAGTCCGATCTGGCATCTCATGCAATTACATCATTCCATGTTTTCATCTCGAACTGGCATTTTGTCAAAAGCTTTGCGTGCCTCTGCGAGTGAACCACATTTGACATACATGTCAATCACGGCACTCCCAACAAAACAATGTGTATTAAGACCCTGTTTATGTGACATGGATATGTATTTCTTGACCCTATCTAAGATTCCTATATTACGGACAAGCTTTTATAACTCTACATGTACCTTATCTAAGATTCCTATATTGCGGACAAGCTTTTATAACTCCATATGTACCTTATCATTTGGGGATAAGTCCTGCTTGTGCATTTGTACACAACTTTTCAATGCTTGCAAACAAACCCCTGCCCCTTTCCTATCTCTCTAATAGTGGCACATGCTCTTAATGCATTGACAAAACACCATCCAGTTACATTTCTTCAAAGCATTTCAATGTTTCCTATTCCAGCATTGCCCGCAATTAATGATGTTGAGGCGACAGCATTGGCAGTTGGCAGTTTATAGAAAGCATACATATGTACCAAACCACCAAAGCAAATATATTCCTTTCTAGGACTTTTTGCGCAACCTGATTATGTATGTCCATTGCCCTTATGTTGGGCTCCTACATTGACACAAGATTTCAATCTATAAATGAATGTGACAGCATCTGGACAAATACCCATCAATTGCATCTGTTCAAAACATTTGAGTGCATCCTTGTGAAGTCCGACCCCTTACTTTTTAATATGAATCTGCAGGTTAGTCTGTTGGTTAAGATAAATGAAAGGACAATAGTGTGGAAAAAATGTCATCACTGTTCACAAGCTTGTTCATATGGAAGACTAGAAATTATGATGCGTTGGCAATAGGCCACGATCACGTACAGATAAATGTTGAAGCAATATGCCCTCAGAACTTTCCATTGTGCCAGGCTTGCAGAAGACTAGAGGCACCACCAAATCCTTCTACACAATATGCCCCATGCTTTCATCATCCTGTTTTGCACTTCTACAACACTTTTGTTAATGAGTTAAGTCATTTCCACAGCCATATTTCGCTTAAACAACATATTCCCAAAGAAAGAAACAAATAGAATGCTTGGTCGTACCAGCATCATAACAAAAAAAGCTACAAAAAAGCTGGTAACAGATCTTCATGTCTATGGAGCATGGGCAATGGACTAGTAACCAAAAAAATTTTAAGCAAACAAGACCCTACAGATTACCACAACAAGATTAAAGAACATAATCATGTTCACATGAATGCAATAATTTAGTTAGTTGTGAGAATTCTTTAAGTTTGTACAATAAAATACCAATATTAAGTTTGCTTCTTACACATAGAAGATTTGTTGTAAAACACCACTAGAATTGGCCTTCAATACAATATTTTTGTGTATCATCCTTGCAAAAGGAGCATGCTAAGCGTTAACTATTATGTATGTCCATGGTTCTGCCCAAAACAAGCAAAGACAAACACACACTAAACTAGTGAGTATTAACACAAAAACCTCAACTAAAACTAAATGAACCAACAATTCAATGACTACATGCCAGCACTAGCATTATCTAGTCAAAGTGTACACCCTGCGATAAACAACAGCCAACAAATTCTAGTAGCAATACCCACCTAGTTTTCATGCAAAACATACTACCACAAACAACTATGTACTTGGTTGGCATGCAAATGTCGGTGCAACAAATGTCACGTTTTGAGGATGACAGAGTGTAGCTAATGCTTGACATGTGTAGCTAATGTCTATTAGTTGATATAAAAAGATGGAAATGGATATGATGAAGATGCGTGGAATCTAACCTTCATGTAGAATCTAACATAATCTATATAATGGTGTAAATATATGACAACTAATCTATTGACTTTTCTGCTCACACAAATTCTAAGGAATAAGAATACTGATGATTGCAACACAAGTCCCAATGCTACACGACCACATCTACCATATAATGCATTGGGTTTTCTTTTTACCTCTAAATTGGCAAACCAACCATGCAAATTACATTTAACAATCCAAGTCTATATGCACAAGGGTTGGCACATATGATTTAAGGGGACAATGCGAAAAGCTTAAGCCATGAATTAGAAGCAACAAGGTGTTAGGGGGATGATGCAACAATCTTAGGCCAAGACTAATTAAGTAATTTAGATCACCACCCATGTTCAAGACATCTTCCCCACACAATTTTGAGAATATAAGGTAATTTCGATCACCACTTTTCCTTTAGCATCAGATGCCATCCATGAAATTTTGATATTGCGCCCAATATCTTCTACATAGGGTGTCTTTTGCATCTAGTCAACCAAAAGAAATGTTCGGGTCGGCCTTGCCCGCCGTGATAAATTTCTTGTAGTATTAAAAACTCTTTTCAAGTCAACTAGTGTTGCATGTCTAGCATACTCGCTGCCGCGATAGTTTTCTTGCAGTAAACTCATCTCAATGCAACTAATGTTGCATGTCTAGCATTCATTTCTTCATTTTATTCCAATTAGAAGTGATACAAATTTCTCATTCATAGGATTAGAATAGATTATGTTAGCTCAAGCCACTCACATGTCAATTTTACAACAACATGTTAGGATGATGGCTCTTCGACAGTAGCGTCACTTGTCTTGTGCGTTTTAACTTAGAAATAATTTTAATGGAAGGGTGTGTGAAGAGATTGTCAAAAACATTAGGTTAATATTAACTTAGTGGAGGCATATGCGAATAGATTGCCCTTAACATTAAGTTAACACTAACTTAACAAAAGCATATGTGAACTAACTTTCTTTTGGCCTTCAAGTTAACAAAAAATAACAACTTTTTCTGGTGCGAAGACATTTTACTAGGTTCTATTAAGTTAAAGTCTTAACGAAAATTTAACTTAAGTTTGGTGCGAACATAAAATGTCTTAAATATTCTACTAGACATTTAACCAAATTTAACTTAATATATTAACTTAACAACAGGTCTGAAGTACCCTATATCTGCCATATTTTGAACTTTATGTCAAGATATGCTAGAAAATAACTTGATAAAGCACTTTTGTTTAATAGTATAATAGCATCAGCAAGATTAGTAACTTTTTTTTGCCTCATTGTTCTTTTCACTTGTCGTTTGCCCTTCCCTATTTTCTTTTGTTTTCCACCCGCTATTTGTAATTACGCTTACCTGTCTCTCCCTTCATATGCTCCTGCCCTGAAATTAACCCAGCCTAGTCTCCTCCTTCTCCATACCCGTTCGCATCTGGTCTTACACGCTTCTGATTGCACTTGATGACTCGCAAGGCCAAGGAAAAGGCCCGAAGGGCAAAACTTTCCTAGCAGGCCCCTCCAGTATCTATCCCAGTCCCGCTAGTGACCCAGGAGGCATGTCCAGTATCTACTCCAGTTTCGGATATGCCTCCCCCGGAAGCTCCACTTCCAGTCCCACACTTTGATTTTCCCGCCATCTCTTCTGTCCTCAGGTCACTCAAATCATCCATCATGTACACATATACTTCGGCCCAATTGCCCTCAGAGCATTGGACACAGGCCATGGAGCTGCTTCACTTCCTCATACAGGATTACATCTGTCATAGCGACCCCTCTCTGCCCGCACCGCATCAGGTTGAGAAGACCCCTGGGAGAGAGGTGGCCGTGCAGACTGATCGGCCCCATACAACTGAGGTGGGCATATAGATTCAGGATGATTTGGAGACTAAAGCACAGGAGCCTATGTCGGAATCCAGGGAATTACATCTTCGTATAGTAGGCCTGCCTGAGACAGGAGCAGGTACGGGAATGCAGTAGACCATAAAGTTTTTCACAGAGACCATGGGCATACAGGATCCAGGAATTCTTGAAGCCATGCGTGTTGGGCCACGCCGTCTGGACTGGCCTCGGCATATCTTGGTTCGGTTCCGTGCACTCCAGGATCGGCTCTGTGTATTGTGACATGGTAATCAGCTTAGGGGCACACGTTTCTCAGTTCAGGAAGACCTATCCCCCTCGCAGTTGTCTAGATGGTATCAGGAGTTGTGCAGAATGCGGGAAGCACGGGCACAAGGAAAGTGGGCGGTTACAGAGGTGGCAAGGCGATAGTCCGTGATCATTGGCCAGATGACCCTTGGTCCATTACTGAATAGTGCATGCTCTATGTAAATATTAAGCTAAAATGTTCATGTTTAGCAGGGGGCGTGTCCCCTCCTTGGTTTGGTTGTCTTTTGGACCACGGTCCCTTGTACTGCCGTCACATGTCCGATTGGACGCTGCCTAGTGGCGTGACGTTAAAATGCTTGTGACGCTCCCTGACGGTATACGATGCTCCCATCGTATAACGCCGGGGACATTCCCCTTCCCAACGGGTCGAA
>JAANSK020253930.1:0-12972 GCA_011763485.2 Isoetes engelmannii
TCTTGTCTGGTGCTATACATTCTTCTGCTACTGCCTTTGCATTGGTTACACCAACAATCACCGTATTGCTTGGCAAGTCGCTCCAAGGGATCATCGCGAGCACAAGTTCTAGCTACCTTACTTTTGCTTGAGCGAGATGACGAAGAAGTTTCACTTCTAGAAACAATGATGAAATCTTAGGTAAATGAAATGCCACAACGTGAGAGATACAGGTAGGGAAAAAAACCTAGAGGTCAAACATTATTGCTGGTTGGCTGCTTAATGAACTAGAGTCACTGGGATGCCCAGGCGAGCTCATCTTCGTCTAATAAAGGTGCTACTGGTGGTGTTCAATGGTATATTGCTGTTTGCAAAAATCTGCTATAGAACCCAATGGCACAATTCATATCTATTCTAATAACTAAACCTGAAAAAAATGATAACAAATAATTCAATTCAATGGTTGTAAATCCGTTGCACCACCGTATGCATGCATAATGACATTTTTTGTTTGTTCTTGATCACGATTACCTTTGCCGAAATTGCCCGCCATTTCGCACAGTGCATTTCTTGAGGCTTGGGAGCGGGAGAATAAGCGCCATTCGACATAATTTCTTGCTAACAGTAAGCATTCTACTCAAAATTGGATCAAAAAAATATGTTGATCCTGCTCGTCCAGTTGTCATAATCTATTTTGGTTTTAAGCTTCGGCTTCTATTTTCCCGGGAAGACCTATTAGCCATTTCCGAAATTTGCTGGAGCCTATTTTAGAATGATTTTGATGCATACGATTTTAGTAGAAAGCAAATTATAAGAGCTCTCATCTATTAGAAATCGTGAACCTGCTGTTGATATAGACATTGATCTTCAATGCTAATAGGCCGGACCACAAAAAGTCTAGAATTTCTGTCTAGAATTTCTGTTTCTGCTAATGGCTGAAATTCAAACTGAAATGTCTTGTTCATATTATTTAGTGGCCCCAAGGGAGAGTTTGAAGAAGAGAGGGGAGTGCTCACGGAGGACACATGAGGATTCTGAAGATGAATCAACTAGCCTCGCACGATTACTTGAGGGATTGGGGCGAGAAAAGATGCTGCAGTTCAAGGCTGTGCTTGATAAGCAGATTAAGCATATCGGTACCCCCTCAACAGTCCCAAGTGGAAGACGATTGTGATGAGCAGGACCAATGCCTTGCATCATGGAACTAATATGTGATGGTATATATAGCTGAAGATCCATATGGATCTGTACTGCTCTCTTGTAGTATAAGCATGTTGGTTGTGCTTGAATCCTGTAAAGAAGACTTTTAGGTTAGAACGATGTTGTTCATTAGCAGCAAACTGTAGCTAGCAATTTCAAAGGCTACATACTTCAGTACAGAAAAGAGATACATTTTTTCCAGGGTTTTGTCCCTTAGCTATAAGTGCCACTTCCTGCATGATACGTCATTTGGTGCTTACAACAGGAAGAAATGCCATATAAAGTTTCTTAAGAAACAAGTAACAATCAAAGCTATAGTTATTACCTCATGCACATAGCACAAGACCATTTGCCTCTCCATCGCTGCCCATATTCTTCTGAAATGTCACTTGAACATCATGAGCTCTATCATTTGATATCGTAGTCCAAGGGTAGGATGTAGATGCACCAACACCTCATGAGCAGAAACTGTTGTCATCCTTTGGGCAAGCTTTAAGAAGTTCGATAGGAATTTAGCATTACTGTATGCTTATGAAAGTAGCAGAAGACACAAAAAAATGAAACTTGATTTTAATATCTACAGGCAGAACCTGGCACATTTCAAGGACTTATCTTTCTTATTTGTCATGACATGCAAGGCCTCAACATCTTCCTGCACAAAAACAATTACAAGTAACTTGGCAAACATGATGTCTGTGTGTGCATGTTTCCAGCTTACAGCTTGTTGTTCTTACTAACATTTCATCACAGGTGTGATTGCCCATGCATCAAAATATGATGAGCGAAATCTGGAAAGGAATGCCCCAGGTTATTAAGCACAAGGTCCAAGCTAGGTGGTCATTGGTCAATGCCATATTTTTCTTTGGGCCGACAGCAAGCACCTGGTGAGTTCTTTTTCTCTTGTAGATCCATATAGCTTACATAGATGTTTTTGAGCATTCCCTTTTTTTTTTCTATGTAATTAATAGAAGCATGGGAAGTTAAAGCCTGAAAATGGATATTACCAGGGGGGGATGGGGAGACATCATGTTGTTATTTCTGTAGCAAAACTTGTCTAAGCATATTTTAACAAGATTGTTTATTCTTTGCTAAAGCGGCTAAGCAGAATGTTTCTTCTGTAGATAAAAATGACACTAGCATCTGCACTTGCTTGAAAGCAATGATACTGTCAGAATTGACAGCAAACTTAGGGAAATAAAAAATTGGTGTGTGCCTTGAGAAGCCAGTTTGAAGTTGGCTTAGAGAAGCTCTCATACATGCGTATGATCTCTCCAGAGTTCTGAGAAGTAGCTACAATTCGTTCAGCTCTGCAGCGGCGTTACCAGGCTCCTACCTTCTAATCTAGTTACACTATTTTGGATTGACCAGCTCCTTGAATGAAATTTTTGATGATGCAACAGAATATGCCTGTATGCTCAACTATTTTGTTCTCCATTTTTTTGAAACCATCCTTGCCTGTTTTTCTGGGTAAACCAGCCGAGAGATACTAAAGTTTAGGTAATAAGCTGCTCTTTGCTTATGAAGATTTTATCTTCAGATTCAGATAATGCAGAGACTGTATATGCAGCGAGATCAAGGTAAGCTTCCAGCAGTTGATTTTCTTCATTACATACGTGTTGCTTTCTAGGAATAATCTTCTTCATTTTTTCAATGATATATATGGTTGCCCTACTTGCTATTATCTTATTCTTCTTCTCATCAGGTGCTATTTATTGCCTTGTTGGCTGGTTGACAGGTTAAATGGGTGTACGGATGGATTATTGTCTTGCTGACTTGTTCAATAGCTTGGCTAAGCTTATGAGATCAAGTTCGCTAGTGGCATGCAACAAGGATTTCTTAGGAAACCTTTACTTTTTTTCCAGAATGTTAAGTGTTGTGAAATGACATTATTTTGCACATTATACTAGATGATTGTGCCACAAAGGCAGCATTGGCTTATGGAGAGGGGGTGCACAGCTACATTTTCGGCCATGGCTTGAAGTCTAACATGATCATACAATACTCTCTAATAAGTACGCATGGCAAATGTGGCATCCTGTATGATGCTCGCTAAGTATTTCAAAGAATGCCTAAAAGTAAAAACAATGTTGTTCCTTGGAATGCTTGAATTTATGTGTATGTACAGCATGGCAAAGGGCAAGAGGTCATCCTAATCTTTCAACACATATAACTTGAGGGAACAGTGCAACTTGATGAAGTCACATTTCGTCGAAGTCTTTTGGCCTTTGGCAATGGCAATATGTTGGAGGAAGGTTGCCATTTGCTAGCACCACATAAAGAAGTTTTATGCAAAATTGTATAGGGAACATGGCAAAAATAAGACAATTTTTTCCCTAGTACTACTATATTGTAAAGACATTGGACCCTATATTCGAAGATGAAGTCACAAAGGTCTTTTATTGGAACAATACTTGGGAGATAAATTATTTATAGAAAGAATGTAAAAATTGAAAACAATTAAAACTTTCATGTCAAAAGCACTCTTTACTTTGCCATATACATTTTGAAAATAGAACTTGACCACGTCTTGACTAGCTTCAACTTTACCTTCAGGGAGCATACATTTGTTCCCGCATTTGTTTTTCTTTCTTCATATTCAATCTAGTACATGATGCAAACCAAAATGTCTTTGTTTCGTATTATGCAATCCTACATTGTTTACAAATATGCATTCTTTCGATCTTTTCTACTCCTTTGCCCCAAGTTTGCCCTATTGCTAGATTTTTTTTTTTTGAAGGACATCAAACTTTATTGAAAATCCAAGCCAAAAGACAAATACAAATGCAAAGATAGGATTAAAGTCTTAGAGGATAATCATGATCCACTGAATAGGACCACCACCAGCCTATGCATAAGACAACACATCAAAATAAATCTGAAAGGTCAACAGTCGCTTGGTAGGAGCAAGCAAAGAGCAATGGTAGGCCGTAGCAATTCTATCTTGTGCGTCCGGAAGGACAACATCAGGAGGAATATCCAAGCTCCTAAAAAACATATGCTTTCGCGCTTCCAGATAGACCAAAACAACCATTCTAACGACAAATAGAAATGCTTGGCTTCGCAACATAGTCCAAGTATCCGAACCAGGGTAAATTTTAAGGGCCCTAAATGTTTTTCCATTCAAATTAAGGTTGGCTAAACCTATGAAAAACAAAAGTTCATAAATTTTTTAGGCGAAATTTGATAAAACAAAGGCCTCTAGTTATCTTCCAATGTGGCTAAAGTCTAAAATTTATTCGATATTGCTTGGTAGCTAAAGTGCAACTATTTAACTTCAAATTCTGAGAACTCATTAGCACATGAATGTCAACTGATTCATTGTACTTCTACCACAAAGTGATAACAAAAATGTTAAACTACAATTCATAAGAATAGAATAGGAACAAACAATAACCTTTGTGGGAATACACATATTTAAGATGAGGCCAAATGCATTCAAATGGCTAACTTGGTGCACAGATAAATCACCATTACTTAGAGCTTAAAATGCTCGTAACATAACATCCTTCATAATGTTTAATTTAAACAACTTATAGATTCAAATTCAATATCCATCAAAGAATGATTGAGGTAGCTAATGGGGATTCTTAAATGAAAGAGATCTCTGAATGGATTCAGCATGGCTATTTGAATTGATCAGGCTGCCCCTAATCATCTTCAAAGAAGGCGATTGAGCACGTCATGCCGCAGCCAATCTGGGCTAAACCTAGGTGTCCAGAATTTTCCCACTTTGGAATGGCTAAATTATTATTATTTTTCCTTAAAAAATGACCTTTATTAACTTTAGCCACGAAATTTGACTAAAGCGAATTTTAGCCACTTTTTAATACCTTGATCCGGATAAATAACCATTTGCACTTGCAACTTGTCAATGTCACAAGAAATAGAGAAAGCAGACAACATCAAATAGGCTGGAGGTGATTACACAAGAAACATTGTGCAATAGTCTCAATCCTTTGCTTGCACAGTGGGCAGAATGATGACACTCGAGGATCGATTCTGTGGACACATACACGAGGGCATCTATCAAGAATCTGCCAAGAGTTTTTTACCCCTCGGTCCTATCTTTATTTTTTGAAAGACTCGATGGTAACAAGGAGCAGGTAATGAGCTTTTTCAGAACGCGAGCTTTGTGACAATCATTGTTCATGAGTCGAGGAGGAGGAGGAGGAGGAGGAGGACAACTTTTTGTTGAGCTTGACGAAACTGCTCTATAGTGAGCCATTGGTCAACCCTCCCTTGTTTGCTTCGACTGTCAACCAACTCCATAGTTTCAGCCATTTGTTGCTGCCATGTACTAGATATACCTAGTCAGATTGCACCAAGCCCACTCTCAAATAAGAATACTGGAGGTGTTGTATATCCTCAACACCTTCATCGTGTTCTTTTTGCTCATCCTCAGTCGCCTTCTGTACGTACTTTACACCCTTCTTGTACTTGTGTCCTTCTATCGTCGAAGGGCTTGAAGTCATCCTAACATTTTCAATGCATCCTTATGAAGTTCCTTTGAGGCCTGACATGGTGCTTTCCCATTAATTTTGTCTTCTTTATGTGCTCCTCCCAAAATATGGGTATGGATATGAGCAGCACTACCATTCCTCGAGATATGTCCACAAAACTTACATGCTCACTCTCCGTTACCCAAATTATCAACATACTCCCATCAATCGCCGGTATTCTACCTCCTGGATGGGCCTTCTTGACTTTGCGCGCATTTTGCTAGCTCTAGTTAGCCTACTGCACGTGAAGTAGAAGCACCACTCACATCAACCATTGCAGAATTTCTGTCCAATCAACTAGAGGCTAGTGTGTATAAGCAAAGGAGCAGCTCATTCGCATATGTCACACTATCCCAATCGAAGTTACTGAATTACGACTAGTGATCTTAGGGCCACTACACCTAGAAAATGAGCAATCTCACTATGTTAAGTATTGGCGTTAGGTTTAGAGTCATAAGATATAGTTAACAAAAGACTAGTGTGTATAAGCAAAGGAGCAGCTCACTTGTATATGTCACACTGTCCTTAATCAAAGCTACTGACCGAATGACTAGTGATCCCAGAGCCACTACAACTAGCAAAGGAGCAAGCTCACTTTGTTAAATACTGGCATTAGGTTCACATGCTTAATGACGGCGTAAAAAGGAGCTATGAACTGCACTTGGTAGTCGACACTTTGAGGAAAGGGTATCAACTTGGATGAACTTATTATATAGTAAATTATGTGCTACAACATTGTTGAATGCATGCTAATGCATAGAATTTACATGCGGCCACAAACTGCACAACCATGTGTCCACAAGAAATCCAAAAAACAAGGACGCGTCCACGAGTTTTTTACGACGAGTTCGCATGACAAGACTTGCAGCCGCCATGACAGCCCAACATACGAAAATACTTTAGCAACTTTTTGTTGAGCATGATGAAGCTGCTCTGTAACAAGATATTGGTCAACCCTCCCTTGTTTGCTTTGACTGGACCAGCTCCACTGTTTCGACCATTTGTTACTGCCTTGTACTACATGTACCTAGTCTGATTGCACCAAGCCCACTCTAGGATAAAAATGGAGTCATCGTGATATCCTCAACAGCTTCATTCTTTTCTTGTTGCTCATCTTCAGTAGTGTCCCTTCTACACGTACTTTGCACTATTCTTGTACTTGTGTCCTTCTGTCGTTGAAGGGCTTGAAGTCGTGTTAACTACTAAAACGCATCCTTATGAAGTTCCTTTGGGGCATGAAATTGTGATTCGATTACTTTTATCTCCTTTCTGTAGCACTCCCATTCCTTGAGACATATCCACAGAACTTACATGGCACCCCACCCCAGTCTCTGTTACCTGACTTATTCACATACTCCCACTAATCTCTGGTTTTCTACCACCAGGACGGGCCTCCTTGGCTTTGGTGCACTTTTTGCTGGCTTCAGTTACCTCTATTGCATAAGAAGTAGAAGCACCACCTGCATCACCCATTGCAGAACTTCTGTCTAGCCAACTGGGGGCTAGTGTGTATAAGCAAAGGAGCGTCTCACTCTCATATGTCACACTGCCCCCAATTGAAGCTACTAAATTATGACTTGTGATCCCAGGGCCACCACAACTAACAAAAGAGAAACCTCACTTTGTTAAGTACTGGTGTTAGATTTAGGCCCATAAGATATAGTCAACCAAGGGCTAGTATGTATAAGCAAACAACTGACTCGCATATGTGCCCTCAATCGAAGCTACTGACCGAACGACTAGTGATCACAGGACCACTACAACAAGGAAAGGAGCAAGTTCACTTTGTTAAGTATCGGCATTCGGTTCACAGATTCAATGACGTCATCAAAGGAAGACCGTTTCCAAGGAGTTGTGAACTGCACTTGGTAATTGACGCTTTGAGAGAAGGATATCATACCCAATGAGCTTAATATATAGTAAATTATGTGTTGCAGCAATGCTAAATGAATGCTGACGCATAGAATTTACATGCGGCCACAAAATGCACACCATGCATCCACGAGAAATTCAAAAAACAAGGACGCATCACAAGTCTTTTGCGATGCGTTCGTGTCGTAAGCACGACATCTGCAACGGTGGAACTTGCGGCCGCCACGAGTTCCCGGTCAACCTTGCATCCGCATTGTCCTAATTTCGCATGCATAAAAGTTGTGGCGGTCACGTAACCGCAACATCACGACCGCCATATTGATGTGGCCACATTATGCAAATAGTGAATGCCTTAAGCTTGAGCATCCGCACGTGGTTGTAAACGTGGCCGCAGGTTTATAAATACCTCTAGCCACGAGCTCGGCAAAACACGGATGCCACAAAATATATACAGATGCGCATATGTCTATTTGCGATTGCGTCATTTTTCGACGACTTATACTAGCCAAATTTTTTTTGGACGTTTAAAACACGTATTTTTCCTAAAAGGGGAAGATTTCATACATTTCATACTTTTTTGTAGTTTACGTATGCAACTTCGACTCTATCTTTGACAAAGATCATCCAGCATGTCTTTCATCTTGCAAACACGCTCGAGCATTTTTCCTCCTTCATCAAGTTGAATCTCATAAAGACATTTTCCTAGAATCAAACGATTTTCGTCCATTGCAGATTCATAGTGAGAGGTAAAAGACTCCCAAATAGTTGCAGAGCCTTTCACGATTCTGCAGAAACACCGTCAAGGTTAGCAATCGAGATGTGATCCTTCTCGACTTCATCCTCGACCACAGAGGGCAAGGATTCTACAGACACAACACCATCTTCAGCAGAGTTTTTAGAAACGATGGTCGTCGTAATAGTGGTCGCAGGTGCTACTACATCCCAGAGCTTGCGATCCTCCAGGACGACTTGCATTTGGAATTTCTTTTCCGAGAAGCGGGGTATCAAGCACTGCTCAGAGGCAGACAATGCTCCACTGTGATCCTCCATAATCAAGCCTTGTCTCACAAACATGGTGAGCGTACACAATGGTCTGTATATGTAGTCAAATAGTTAAAGAGGAAGTAAATAGGCAACAACGAGTGTTTAATGGGTTCTTCTTCACAAACCGATTCTTGGCATGGCTTTGAAACCATCGTTTTCCATTCAGCACAAAAAGGAGAAAAAAAGTGATGACCTGCTAATTCTCATCTTCGCTAGAACAAAATAAAAAAAATTGTGTTTGTCACACTGTGGGTTGCCCGCTAGTGTAACCATTTAGCAGAATCTATCTCTAGATTCAAATGCATAAAATACTGACTTCTATAATGATACAAAGCTTGTAATATTACAAATATAAAGGTTCATATGTTTTAGTTGCAAATATAAAATGTAAAAGTGGCTAGATGGTATAATGGTGTGAACCAAAAGTAGTATTTTTTTTTTTTTGAAGAACTATATCACCAATGTATTAAAAGAATGATAGTGGTACAAATCGAGTGCGGAGGAAGAAGAGCTACCCCAAAGAGACAGGATACCCCGACACTCCATAACAGACTCACAGAAAACCATAACTCTACTACTAAACAAAACAACCATTCATATCTACAATACCCAGGAAGTCCCGCCAAATGGAGAACTTCCTCTCCGCAGATCCCTGGAGCACAAGAAAGCTCTGGAACAACTTGTGCCGAAGTCAAGGAACAAGCGAGGCCGCAGGCTGCTGAATCCCCTGAAAAATCCACAGCCGCCGCCGCTTCCAAACCAACCAGACGAGCCACGCTACGCACAGATGTAAGGCTTGCTTCCGCAGGAGCGGCCATGCAGCAGGGTACACATGAAGAAACAACTGCTGACTGGTCAACCTAACCTGGAACAAAGTCCTAACCCAGTCCCAGGCCGCCTGTAGGTGAGGGCAAAGCACCAAACAATGCTCTACAGTCTCACGGTGGAGGTCACAACAAGGGCAAAGAGGGCTTACACCCGGCCCGAACCCGCTCGCCAAAGTGTTCACCCTGATACAGCGGTGCACCACCTGCCACAGCAGTACAAACCTTCGGCGAAGGGAGGGGACTCCAAGTCCACGCCCAGACCGAACGCCAACACTCACCCGGGAGCTGCAGCGACCACTTGCCTGAAGGGGGCAAGGTGTCATGAATGACCAGCACTCGGTAGCAAGAGCGCACAAAACATGAGGCCACAACATCCGGATGAACCTTCCAAACCTGCACCACCACATCATCCTGAAGGACTATGGGTATATGCTGCGGAATACTCCTCGCTACCTGCTCCCAGATAGCCCGATCACTACCCCGCAACTGAAAGCGGGCTTGGAAAAACTCCCAAGAGGCTAGCCGGCCCTTCCAATACCAATTCTCCAAGGTGCGTAAGCAGCCCGCCTCCAACGAGCATGCGTTCGAGCGTGCACAGAGGCAGCCAGAGCAACTGCGTAGGGGCCAGAGGCACCCACAGGAAAGGGGAGGAGTGAAGGATAGACAGCCGCAAAATTCAGCTGAAACAGTACCCGCACATGCTCCCAAGCCCGCAAGACCCCGGTGAGAAAGGGGGACGAGTGCGGAAAAGGCCTAAGGCCATACAGCAGCGCCCAGGGCAGCTACACAGGGACAGAAGGCTTCCCAAACGCCACGCAATGGCGAAGGGACTGCAAAAGCAATGCCCCACCAGGAGATGATGCCCCCTCCTATAGGACGCCCCAAACAAACTTGGAGACCAACACCTTACTATGTAAGGCCAGATCCAAAATGGCTAGTCCCCCATCCTCTCGGGGTCGATCGCATTTCTACCAAGCCACCTTTACCACCGCCCCTTCGTCGTCTCTGCCCCACACAAAATTCTGCACTATCCTGTCCAAGGCCTGCATCTTACCCTCAGGAGCCAGCACGACGGATGTTGTATACACATGCGTGCTACACAGTACAGACTTAGCAACCGTGATTCGTCATGCCATGGATAGCTTGCTACCCTTCCACCAGTTAAGGTGCTTCTGCAACCCCTGAAGAATCTCATCCCATACTGGCCTATGGAAATATCACCCCCAAAGGGGATACCCAGCAGCCTCGTACTCATTACCTGGAAGCACCTTCTAGGGGAAAAGCCCCAAACACGGAGGTGGTGGAGACAACAAGGCCCATAATGCGGAGCACTTACCCCAATTCAAAAGAATGCCCGAGGCCAAAGAAAAAGTATCCAACAAACCCTTCACATTCATCAAATTCCTCTCCTCAGCCACCAAGAAGAGGAAAGTGTCATCGGCAAACTGATTGATAATCTGCTGGCTACCATCTTGCATCCGGAGCCCCTCCACCACTTCCTCCTGCACTGCCGCTAGGAGCAATTAAGACAATGCTTCTGCCACAATGGTAAACAGGAACAGAGCTAGAGGGCACCCCTGGTGCATGCCTCTGCCCAATGAAAAGAAGGCGGAGGGCTCACCCTGACACACCACCGTGGCCCGTGCAGATCTATGCAGCTTCATAACTGTTTTCGTGAAGTGCGGGCCACACCCCAATGCCAACATCATAGCAGACAGAAACTCCCAACGGACACTGTCATACGCCTTCGCAAAATCAAGCTTCAAATACGCAATATCTTGGCCTGTTCTGCGTGCCCAATAAAGCCCCTCGTAAGCCACTGCAACATTAGTCAGAATGTTCCTTCCAGGGACAAGCCCCGACTGAACCTTGTTGATAGAAGAAGTCAACACCGGCTTCAGCCTTTCCGCCAAAGCTTTGGCAATAATCTTATATACAGACGACAATAGAGAAATAGGCCTCCAATCATTAATAATAGAATGCTGCTTAACCTTAGGTATCAGAGAAATGCATGCAGTGTTCAAAATCTTATACATCTGAGAGGATCGCAGCAACTCCAGATATACCTGATACACCGACTCCCCGGCCCACTCCCAATACGCCTGAAAGAACTCCACAAGGATGCCATCCAACCCAGGGCACTTGTCCTTAGCCATATACATACAAGCAGCCAACAAATCTTCTCGCGAAAGCTCCCACTCTAGGTACCCCCGCTGGTGCGGCAAGATAGAGGGTCTAACAGCAGCTAGAACGAGCTCCTGCATCTCCTGCTCAGAGGGAAGCGCCTGCTGCACGAAGAATCCCAAGAAATGAGCGTGCACATACCGTTGCAAGTCAACAGGCTCCTTCAAAACCAGGCCATCCGGCAGAGCGAGGGATGCCGTAGCTGCTGCGTATCGTCACTGCCTAGCCGCCCTAAAAAATACTGAGGAACTCGTGTCCCCCTCCTTCAACCAGGTGAGCTCTGCCTTCACTCATGCCTCCCGAACCTTGACCTGCTCCAGAGCAACAATACGCTGCAACACCACATTCTCCCTAATACCATCCGAAGGGTGCGCCCGAATCCGCTCCAGTTCCTGATAGAGGCCATGCAACTCCTGCCGCTCTCGCTGCACACGCTGCCTACCAAATTCCTTGGCAGGGCGTTTCACCGTGGCAAGAGCTTCCACCATACCTACCATACCACACCTGGAGGAAAAGGTGTCTAGCCACACATCCTGGCACTGAGCCGAGAAGTCCGCATCACCCAAAAGCCGGGTGTTCAGACGAAACACCGTTCTAGAGGGCCGAGGAGTGCCAACACTCTGCCCCGACACCAACTGAGGATAATGGTCCGAAATGGAGGAAGACAAAAGTAGTATTGGCCGAACTGGTCTCCAACTTCTGCTTCACATAGACAGTGTTCAATTTAGAATTGTGGAAGAACCAGGTATCCTTTGGTTTTTGAGTGTGTTTAATCAAATGGAAAGTTGGAGTGGTAAATCAAAGATTTTGCAAATTACCAAAAGTCTGCAGTTTCTATTACAAATTTGAGTCAGATATGCCATAACAAATACAATAGGATGAAAAATGCTATTTTCAATTCCCCATATGATAGTATCCTATTCTACTCTCTGTCAAACCATCCTTGGTAATGGGGACCTTAAAACTCCATTGTCCAGAGGTCATGGGTTCAAATACGGCCAATGGTTCTATGGTAGACATTAGACCTACCATATGCCTCGATAATCACATGCAAAACAGCTCCTAACATATCGCGCCTAAGTAGTAGATTGGCTTCATGTGATATGTAGAATAAAGTGATGTAGAATGTACTCATGATATGAGGATGAATAGAATGACGTCCTTCATTTAAAAAAACCATCCCTAGTTAAGAAGGTATCCCTTAATATATTTTATTTTCATCAAGCTCATTATCCTTACCAAAATGCTCTTCTAGCCGCATCAAGTTCATTATCAACATTCTTCTTTTTTTGCGCTTGCCAGATCAGGAAGCTATCAATTGTTTCTGGAAGCAGGTTGAATTTAAAGGAGACCGTGCACTCATTGAC
>JAANSK020253941.1:0-22857 GCA_011763485.2 Isoetes engelmannii
CGCAATCCTATTGGCCGCGCGATTTCCAGCATGGCATCGAGCTTGGGCCAATAAGTGACCCCAGCGATCCTCTAATGACTCGACAAGTAAAGACTACTCCATCAACATGTACATGCATGACATTATGTAAGAAATACAAAGCCCCATCTAGATTGGAGTGAATGTCTGATGTCGTCACTGCAAGCCCTATAATACGCAAATTGAGGGCTCGAGCATCCATTTCATGATCTCGCTCATTCCTTAGATGTGCCAGGGAGATGTGCATGTTCATGTGCCACTGTAGCTTGTGATGGAGATGTTTGCGCTCCCATCTCAACTCCCACCTCAATTGTTGTCTCGGAAGTTTGCATTGAGGCATCTACCATCTATGTGGAGTCTGACTATTATAGTCAGTAACTCAAGTAAGGACTAACCGTAAGAGTTGTGCCCAGGTCAAAATAGCATTGTCATAGATTTGTCGTTTGAGCAGCCCATAGAATGAATACTCTGAATATGATCACGTAATGCAGGGGGCAAATGTTGGACCTGAGCACCTAAAACATGAATAACGTCATGATGTTGTTGTGAGTTAAGATGTTTGTTTCCACAAACCCCAGAAGGTCTACACCTATCCAAGCTATGGGCTGGGGAATTTATCTCTGCCAATGGTTGTTGAGAATTGAACATTCCTTCAATACTAAGTCTAGTATTCGTGTCCAGCAATAGCCGTTGAGAACCAGATAGTTTAGACGGAAAAACACCCACTACTATCTAAGTGTCAAGCTGAGGTTGAGTTAATGGGAAACTCTTTAACCAGACGAGAACGATCTTTTGTTCAAAATGTTGTGAGACTCGCAATACTTTTTTTGCACTGATTAAGGTCTTGGCTTTGGCGAAGTACCTTATTGCTAGGTCTTCTTGGGTTTGCCATGATAAAACACAAGAAGACTGCGAACTGATAGAGCAAATAAAAATAAGCAAGATCTGATCTGATCCAAATCAGGCTAGAGAGAGTAAATGAATCCAATAAACCAAGGATGCAGATCGCATAAGAACTTTTTAAAGCATTAGAGTATCACCCAGAAATTTGCTCTTTGGACCCATATATCTTCCATGCACCAATAGAATGCCTTGAAGAGAGCTTTCCAACTCAAAAAAATCAGTGAAAATGGAGTCATGAATCAGGAATTATGATACAAAGTATCTTACTGTCAAAACTGTTGTGCATGCATTAAAAACGTGCAAAAAGCAGATACCTAGCTTGATATATTAGGGCCAAATCAACACACCAATCTGAGGCTCTTTGCATGTGCTTTCCAACAGTCCAGGATCATCGGATTCTGACATACGGAGCTCAAGTTATGAGCTCGGGAACCATTAGTAACCTCATTTGTCCTCATGGAGTGCCTAAAAAAGACCACATGAAGCTGTTCCCGAAAAAATTCGGAGGTGCATTGTCAAAACTAGGTGAAGGTCCATAAGTTGTGGTGGCAAGATTAGAATGAGGCTCCATTGCAAACATATGTCTCATTGCAGACTGAAATTTTGATTAAGCGTGTGTCACATTGGGTGGAGGTGAAGTTGAATTATCATTCTCATTTGTGTATAGAACAAGTTGTGAGAAGTCGTGGTGAATTTCACAATGGCTTAGGCATATACAGGCCTTTTACTTTTCCTCGGATTGGGAGAAGGTACGAAAGGGGGAGGTAGCATGTCCTGAAACACTAGTGGGGTGGGAGCTTGTGAGTTATCAGGAGATGGAATAAAGGGTGGGGGAAGTCGGTTGCGAACCGGTGGTGAAGGAACGAATGGTGGTTGCAACATGTTTCTAATTGGGCTCGGTGATGGTTCGAAAGATGTTGGTAGTATGTTAAGTAGTGGACTGGGAGTGTCTTCGAGAAGTAATAACGACCTTGTCAATGTTGGAGTCCGAGATCCTTCAAATATCTAGGCATTCTATCAGTATCATAGGAATTAAAGGGGAGAAAAGGTGGTGGGAGGCGGTTTATCAAAGTCTTAGCCATCCTGCTGAATGTGAGCTAAAGCTCCCACCTATTCGAGAATGGTAATCAAGCTAACAAACTAGAAGCCTACATGCAAAAACAAACCGAAAGCTTTTCCAAAATAGTAGAAAATAGGCTTGAGTGTAACTGTATTCCAATGTACATAGGAAAAATGAATAAATGGATGTCAACCTTTAAAAGGTGCTCCAAGCACCGTCACTTGTGTATTCCATATCTAGATGCTCGGGTCGCCAGAAAACAGCGCCTCCTGAACTTTTGCAAGTGTGTATTCCCACTATCATACAAAATTCTGGAGAGGCATGTGTAAAAAGTACAAAGTATGGCGATTTAAAACGTATTTCATCTTCTAGAATAGGTTTTGTCATTACTTCTGGAGCAAAAGTGTATTTTGGAATACACTTTGCTCTTGGCAAAAAGCAAAAGTGTATTCTAGAATACACTTTGCTCTTTGCAAAATGCGAAACAATACACTTTGCTTTTGGAGGGGAGCAAAATGTATATACACTTTTGCTTTCCGCAAAGAGCAAAGTGTATTCCAGAATACAAAGTGTACTCCAGGTATATTCTAGAATACACTTTTGCTCTTCGTAAAGATAAATGTGTATTCCAGAATACAAATCTCCTTCTTTTGAAGAAATAGAGTGTTTTTACTTCACATTTCGTGCAAATTTGTGAGGATTTTGATAAATTTTTAGTGCTTTTAATTGTGTACAAAGTTGCTACTTTTGTTGTTTTTGTTCGTATCACGGTGTGTGCACACTGTTTTCAGCATTTTCTATTCTAGAAAGCTCGTACTGAAGCATCAAACTACTATTTTGCAGGAAAGAAGCCACCAAGTCTGCACCAAAGAAAAACATTGCTAGAATCAGGAGGTCGCATCCGATGCAAAGGATGGGCACTACAAAGCCACTAAAAATTTATGAAAATTTCCTACAGCAGTGGTTTGTCACGAGTGCTTACAAAAAGTACATCATCATAACCTTCCTGCATGTTTCTACTGTGCCTGGTGAACAAGTTGTTCACGATAAAGATTTCGATTGTCAATGACAGATCGGAGAAGTATCATTGATTGCTGATCAGATGGGTTCATGAAGAATCTCTTTCAGAATGTCTGGTTGTTTTATTGTAGTAGATGAGGCTTATTTTAAGTTGGCCAAGGTGCGGCCTCAAAATCTTTACAAGAACATAATGCACTACCAGAACAAGAACTCTCTATCACAAAAGGGCCACGAAGAATTGCTATATAGTGTTTCTTTGGATGCAAGGGAGGGAGAATAAGAAACTGAAGCCCCTGCAACTAGTCCTTCAGTGCAAGTTTCCCGGGTCAGAGGATGAGGAGCAGACAGAAATGTCTTGGTCTTCTGGAAGGTCGAGACCTAGAAAAACTGTGGCAGCCAAGGAGAACGCAAAGAGGAAAGTGGCATCGATGGTTTTAGGAGAAGCTCCTGTAGAAAATAGAGAAAGGAGGGGGGGGGGGCGGCAAGGGCAAGACTCCAGGAGTTCCCATAAAAGGGAAGAAGCTGGACAAGACCAGTGAGAAGATGGAAAAAATTAACAGGTTGCGATATGTCAAGGACATAATATATTTGCATGTTACCTCAATGAAATTATCACCAAAGAATGAACTTGATGAGAGGCCTCTTCAGCTTCGAAAGATTTATGTTGATCACTTAAGGAACCTAAAGGAAAGAATCTGGAGCAATCTAAATGCTCATGTGGCACCAATTGTTGGTGCTGGTTGACATGCACAGACCCTGCTGATTATGACAGGAAGTAGGCAGAAACGTACATGCATTATGTGCTCGGGGGAAACCACAATTTCAAAGCTAAGGTAGCTGTACAAGGAAAAAAAAATCCTCGCTACTTGAACTTGCTTTGTGCTATTTATTGTGGTCTCATAGACAAAGGGGCCAAGATCGTTGCCAACACCCACAATGCTGATAACAAGTACAAACTGAAATGAGCTTTGTCGATAAGATAAGATTTATGCACGGAGAGTACATCATATTTAAGGAGCGATATGGCAAAGATCTGAAGAAACCAGCTTTGGAGCTGAAGGAACAATGTGCTATTGAGTGATGTCTCAAACACGATGAGGCAAACAAAAGGGCATCACTCATTCCACATGATAATTGGTTTCAGCTATCTTTCCGCGAGGGTAGGCTATGTGATTTCTTATTCTGGAATACACTTCTTGCTTCGGTCTTGCTAGTCTTTTTGTATTCCAAAATACACTATGCTTACTTTGTTTTCTTTCATGTAGATCTGGAAGCTCCAAATTGAAAATTTCAACATGTTCGAGTGGCGTGAGTTGAAAACAAAGGGTAAGGTCTCGAAAAAAAGAAGGGCTCCGGTTGCCAAAGAAGGAGATGACCATTACCGTCTGGAGAGAGCTTCAGGGCTTTATAGACTTACCATTGTTAGAAAGCCTATTGCAGAAGGTTGTGGACAGGGAATTTGCTTTGAAGTATTCCAGAATACATTTTTGCTTCGTTGTTGTGTTATTTGGCTCTTATTCTTTCTTTTGAACATAACACCTATTAAATCTATTCTGGAATAGGTTTTATACTCTAAACTCTTTCTTTTGCAGTCAAATTATTGTTATCACCGGTCAAACTTGTTTAATGGAGCAGTTAAACATGCAAACTTGGGGAAGATGTCATGAACTTTACCCTATTGCTGCTTCGGAGGAGCGCATCACTCAATAAGCTCCAAATTTTGAGGACTGGGTAAGTGAGTGGATTTTATGCTAGCACAAATCTTGTCGTAATTTCCTAACATCTTCTAGCCTACAGAACAAGAAGAAAAATAAAGACCTTCATAAAATTTTCATGCACCTGGTGAGGATTGCTCGGGAAGTAAGGAATTTGGCAGAAAGGAGGACTCTGGATGTCTGTCCTCTGATTATGGGAAATTTCAGCGTGTTTGATCAGAATAACTTTTTTGCTATTATTCAAGGGGACTGCATGAAACTTGTTGGCACAGTAAAGCCACAGGACTTCACCTTAATCATCGCCAAAATTCCTTGTGGCTTCAGGATCAAGGACAATCGATACAATGACAACACATTCTGGTCATTTCTGGCATAAAACAGATAACTACAGTTAAAGATGGGAGGCTGGTAGTCTTTCACTCAAGCATGCAGGCTGGAATGGTGGAAACAAACTTCGAAGGTCATTTTGGCTCTCATGTGCAGGCAGATTATGAGAATCTTGTCTGGTAAGTAATCTACTACCTTATATTCTGGAATAGGCTTGCATCTTTTAGCTTTCACTTGTTTTCATTTCTTTCCACCTGTTTTCTTTTCTATTCTGGAATAGGGACCTCTTAGATTGTGCTACAAGTTGTCTTGTAGCATGACCCTTCTTCTAATGAATCTTCTTTTATTTTCCAGATCCAAGACAAATATTACTTACCATGGTGGAGGCCCGAGGCTCTTAAGCAAGTGTAAATTATCTTAATGTTGCTTAATGGAGCTTTCGATGGAAAGAGGACCATGGAGCAATTCAACACTGCTAGCTGCTCTAACTTCTCCAATGTGTTGGAGTTTCCAGCTGTGTTGCAAAAGCTGCAAGACCCAAGAGCGAATTGTAAATCATTACCATAAGTCCCAAAAACTGATAAACCATATCATTGTCATATTTCCACGTCAAGGAGATTGAATTTTAGATGCGTTTTTGGGCTCTGGTACTACCCTTGTATATGCACTCAAGAAGAGCCGAAACTGTGTGGCTGTGGACATCGACAGGGAGGTTGGATAGAGCATCAAGTTGAGATTGGCTACTCTACCTACTCTTCCTGATGAAAACCAAGCCAAATCTGAATCGGACATGGTTAAGATGACATTCTCGAAAATGCAACCTCCTTTTACAAGTTCCATAGAAGACAAGGCCATTTTTGCGGAGCTTCAAGAAGTTTTTGTGGTCAATCCTGAAGAAGCTGAAGAAAAGCAGCCGAAGGCCACTTAACAGGTGAAACCTTCAGAACTGGAGAAGCCTTCTTCGAGCAGGGGACATGAGGAGGATTATGATGTGGACTTGTAACATATTGTCTTCGAGTTCTATGTTAATTATTTATTGAAGACCTTGCTTGTTTAGAAATATTTAATGAAATTCTTATTATTTTATCATCTCAAAGTGGGGATTTCAATATCTTTCTTTCATATGTCGTATTAATATTTGTAGGTTTGATCTTCTCATGTATGTTGTCGTATGAGCACAATATGCTTTTACAAGGGAATCTTTGAAATGGGAGTGCTGCAACACTCCCGTTTAATATGCAACCTTGTTGTATAATGGAAACATAAAAAACTGGACAAAGAATGCACGTCATTGGAACAGTATTAAAGCATAGGCTTGCAAACTTAAACAATAGTTAGGGTGTGCACTCTTACAACAAGTAGGAAGGACATGCTCATTCACTATGATGGGATACTCATTATATATGTGGCAATAAACATCTAAAGAAAGTCAAAGCCCCCCAATTTGATATGACACACAAAAACCTCCTAGCTAGGATGAATGGCTCAATGTGCTTAGTTGATTGAAGCTGCCAGAAGTGTTACCAGAAGAAATGATACTATGCAACATATCCAAAGAGCAATTTCGAGTTATATTTATTAACTCAAATCACGAACAAAGGAAAGTGATTGTTCTCGGGCTGAATCAAGGATGGTAATAAGACGAACAACATATCAGTGATTGTGCTTGATTTGCATGATATCCTTAGGCGTGCCTTGAAAGCATTCGATACTCAGTGTCCTATGGTTACATGTAACGAGTGTCGAGAATGGCTAATCTATTGTTCTAACTTTTCAATATAACATCGTGTGCAACATGTTGCTTGTTAGTTTGAAAGCATTAGAAGATACACTTGCAAATTTCGAAGAACTACGTGCATATCTGAGTCTTTACCTGCAAGTATGTATTTGGTTCACCAAAGATCGGAGGTACTCATCTCTATTTCTATAGTTCAATAAGCATCCCTCTTGGCAGCTATAATTCATTATTTATTTCCTAGACATAAAGGAGCTTCCAACAAAACTTCCTAGAACATGAAAGAGCTCCCAACGATGCTAAGAGACCTGCAACGCGATTAACTGGATTGTATATCACATGCTCATGGGTGCAATTCCTAACATTATAGTTTGCAAGTCGTCGGAGTTCTGGCTTCTAAAGTACCCACATTGCTCTTCATCGGGATTATTGGGGTGCTGTAACAATTTAACCCCATCATTCCAGTTTTGCTTGCCGAGTTGTATTGCACATTCCCGGATTCGCTGCTGATTTGTTGTCGAATTGGAAATCCGAAGTTCGTCAAAAGCAAATTAAGCTCTTGGTAGCCCTACCTCCATTGGACGGTCGGATGACACCCTAATGCTAGTTCACGCCATCAATGGCAAGCCAACTACCGACTAACGTCACATAAGACCAAGGGGTTTTCCCATCTGCACCCTCAAAATGGTACATCTGATGGCACAAACGGAATATTCTACGAGCCCACCTCCTAGGGTTTGTCCTTGGGGCAACCCAAAAAACTATTTTGTACGATTTGTTTTCCAAAGCGTTTTCAATGTAAAAAGAAGATTAGAGCATGGCTATGTAGGTTGATGTACTAGTAATACGGACGATCACACTATACTAGGGTTTGTCGGAGTAGCGATTAGGGTTTATGGAGGAGTTGGAGCAACACAGGCCCTTAACCGTAGGCGATGTAAGCATCATTTGTTTGCTTTGATTTGATATGGTTTGTAATTGTTATCTCTGTTTCTCTTGTTCTAGGCACTTGAGGTAGCCGGAAAGAGGCTTAATAGTACTGTGGTGGATTATAAGCATGTAGCGGCTATTCAAACCGCAGAAACCTGCGCGACTGGAAGTTCAGATGGTATTTTAAGCAAAGCTGCTGAAAATGCCAGATCTCTTTCCCTTGCTGGTAGTGGTTATGGCACCATTGGTGATGCTCTGCATGTAAATACCTGTTTCAAATCTATTTTCATTTTTATAGTCCTTATTCTAGAAAGCAGATAAATCCGTAAATTTACAAGTCCTTCATGCTGTAGTTAGGTTTGTTGCCGAAATGTAAACAAGCAAAATAATGCTATACCTTGTTTCTGCTTACATGTTTTTTTGCTATTTCCTTGGAACTGATTTGTATATATGCCAGGGAGCTAAGACATGTCTTGCAAAAGACAAAGTAGTTACACAGAAAGATGCTTATTTGGTGCAAGGTGTGGAGCAAGCAACTGATCCACATGGGCAGTTAGATCCTTCTGGCATTGGTATGACGATGCAAGAAGCAGCCAACAGAAATGAGGCTGACGGATTCACCTCTCAATCTGCACAGGCTCCTGAGGTTGTACAAAGAACTGATGTTTCTTCAAGTGCATGAACTTACCTTGCTATTTCTTTGAATCTGTTTATCATGTTTAATCTACATGTAAATGGTATATTTTGAATCTACTTCTGCAGTTGTATATGATATTCCCTAGTATGGCAGCTGGTTTTATCCCTTGCAGTTATTATAATTCCTAAGCTAAACCGTGTTTCTACTTCCCTTTTGAAGGCTTCATTGCTTTCAAACAGATCACATTCAGCCATCGTGAGGAAAAACTTCTTAGGATGGAAGGTCTTTCTTTTTATGTCTGTTGGTTTAGGCTCTGAATATGAAGATTGCATTGGGCTTCAGCCCAATGAAATGCATATCCTTAAGAAATATGCCTCTGGAAGATTTATCACCTGCTGTTTGTTACTCTTAACGTAGATAAAGTTTGCAAAATGAATCCAAGAAGAAGAATGAGAGGGATTTATGGAAGGTCGTTGCATGCCCGATACGTAGCCAGCCAAATGGCGGATGTAGAAAATATTATACGCCAAGCAATTTCTTGGGTCGTGAGATATTCTAACGTTATCCTTAGGCCGCATCCCCATTAGGCCGAAATCAAGGCCTGACTTTGCCACATGGCAATCCCAGCCAGGAAAAAGCCATTCCCATGAGCTTCAATGCACCGGAGTTTTGCATTCCCATGAGCTTCAATGCACCTGAGTTTTGCTGACGAGTCTAGATCACCTTCCCTTTCTCTTCGGAAGTCCTTGAGGACTTCTGAATTACCCAATTTATGCCTTGGGTTTGTCTTCTAGCAAGCTTTTTCTTTTGTCCTCTAACAGATACAATTGTTTTTTAGCTCAGTTCCAGTTTGTCCTGTAGCCTCCAAGAAACTAAACAAGAAACTAAATTCAGCGATGGTAACGCTCGGTAATGAGAATGGTATGCGCCTTGACAAATTGTAGGAACCCAGTTCTGGTGACATGTCAAACCCAGTTTTTGTTTAATGGGGATGCGCCCTTAACATCAACGGTAAGAGTGCGAACCATGTGTTTGCCCGAAGCTAATGTAATGACAAGACGTAATATGATAAGGGAAAGTTCTAGTTAGGAAATTCCGCGAAATAATTCGTGAGGCAGCTTTGTCAGACGTGATGGTGCACAAGCGGCGGAGCCGTGAGTGCCCCGCCATGTTTGGCGGAGCCGTCGAGTGAATTATTTTGCGGAATTTTTGAGTCGGGAACTTTCACGTGCGTAATACACAAATGGTGCAAATTACCACTTACATTTTGACACCTGGCGACTTCTTGTCCTCTATTTCTTACTCTGTTTCGGCAAATTTCTTGTGGGCTATGAGGGTCCGCCGTAAGACAGCCCAACATAGCATATCAGAACCATTTCATGTGCTTGAAGACGCTTCAACATCATGCTTCAAGATCATGCTTCGAGAGCTCTATGCCATATCAATCAAAATGCTCTTCTCGATCTTCCAGGGCTCCTCCAATTGATCTACCTCCGTCCAAGGCCCCCAGAAGATCCAGCCATCGCCAGAGATTTCGAGCTCAAGTTCCTCCTGATCCTGCAAAAAAATCCGATATTGATTCCATCCATTCCCTCTTTGATCGTTGAAGACCCATCTTTTTTTTCTCCTTCTAGCTCCATCGGTCGACCTCTGCAAATGGGCTTGCTCCTAGTCTGTTTCTAATATATGGTTAAGCCTGTAGATTGCTGGCTCTAGCGATGATGCCGAAATGGCTAAGCTTGTCCAGATATGGATTGTTGGCTACGACAATGATGCCATAAGAAGAGGAATAGGGCTCGAAGAATAGGCAAGAAACAGGTGCAACCTGTAAGCAACGCCGCTCTGGAAAATGCGGACAGATATTCTGCGAAATAAAATGAAAGGAATATAGGCGTAATTTGCACCATTCGTGTATTACTGTATATTTTTTGTTATTTTTTATAGGGCATGTAAAATTTGGCCTTTCTGTGCACCAGCGTCGTTACCTAGCCCACCGCCTCATCCCCTGCTCTTACCTTACTGGCCATATCTAGAAGGTTTGCTAGCCAAACAGGCATTTTTGGGCAGAACAAGGTTTTGCACCTAGCTAAATCCGCATTGGATGCTGGATAAGGATTTTCTTTTTCTGAAATTCGTAGTTCTTTTTTGTCGCCTTGAAGCTTGCATTTCTAAGGGACGCTCCACATGTGAGCATCACCGGCTTGCCGTCCGGCTCAACGCTCTGGAACTGCTCAAGCAGTTCGGTCCAAGAACGGCTCCAACGGCTTCCGAACGGCTCCAACCCTGCGCATGTGAACAGTGAAGAATTTTACATGTGAAGCGTCCCTAAGGAGATGCCATATAGCCATGGATCTTTTCTTCATGCCATCGCGGTCTTGTAGCTTTTGCATCTTTTTCTTTTCAGCTTTCATTTTTCAGTAGCTTTTGATTCACTTTGAGTGATCCAGTAGACAACATTAAAATGCTTGGAAGTATGAAAGATTTGGTATCATTTGGTTTGTAATATGAAGCATCTTGTCATTACGCTTGCTAATTTGAAGAACTCGAGGCCTTACGGTTGTAAAGGCCTTGTCGGCTTTGCCAAACGAGGCGGCGCATTGCGCCGCCAAGGCCTTTACAATGTGCAATGTTAAATGTTAGGGCAACCCGATCAGTCTTTGTAATTTTGTAAAGGCTTCTCTACCGAATATTATATCTGGATTGGAGCAAGATTAGAGATGCCCAAGAAGAACTACTAATATCCAGGTTGGAGGAGGCAAGATCATCGATGGCTGAAAAGAACTATATTGCAGACGTTCTTAGCTTGATCTTAGAGGGGAAAATGTCATGAATCCTCCAAATGGATATATCTCTGATTGGCTTGCTGAACATGGAGGGGCAGGTGCTCAACTCATGCATCACATAGTTCGGCAACTCATATACGCTGACGACGTAGACCTCTTGGCCCACACTCCAGAGGGCATGCAACGTCACCTGGATGCTCCAGACACTTTCTGTCAGTTCACTGGCATGCGGGTTAACTTGGTCAAAACTAGAGTGCTGCTAGTTTCATCCTCTCGTCAACCAAGGGCTCCCTCCCTTACTTACCAAACACAGAATGTGGAGGTAGCTCTGACATACAAGTATTTGGGAATTGAGTTTTCTACTACCACACATTGGGACACTTCCATCAGATTACACGTCACAACAGGTTGGAAAACATTGTATGCCATGCAGAACAACAGTCACAAGGCAGAGCTGTATGCTTGGGGTCATCAGGCACACCCATTCAGGGCCTTGGTCGAGCCTGTTCTCTTGTACGAGGTGGTGATGTGGTGTCCGGTAATATCCCTCGCCACCTGGAATGATCTGGAATAGGTACAGAAGGCCTTCTTGGCACGAGCACTTGGGGTGCAGAGGTCCACAGTTCCATATCAGATCCTGCTGCAGGAGACGGGTTTCTTGCCCCTTCAGAGGGCCGCACTGGATCGTCATATTATTTACTTCCAGAAGGTCATTGGTAGGGGGATACCCGTTTGCCCAATCTTGCTTTAGCTGTAGCAATGGGCCCACAACGCCTCAAAGCCTGCTGGAAGGACAAGCAAGCTCAATGGTTCTCCCGATGGAATTTACAGGCACACAGGTGTGCGCACGTATGAACAGAAGGACCATGATCAATTGAGGCAGTATCTTGAGGCTTGTTTCCTTAGCAAACTCTGGGATAGCACATGTCAAGCTGGCACACTATCGGCAGCAGGTCAATCCCATGCTCACCGGAGACTCACAACATTATTTGCATACTCATTTACCTATAAAGAGGCGCAAACTGATAGCTTTCATTCGAACGGGTGCACATTGCCTCCATATTGAGACAAGCCGATGGACCTAGGAGGCACGCGAGGACAGGATCTGTCAGTGTTGTTAACAGGGAGCCATTGCGGGTGAATGCCATGCACTTCAGACCTGCCCAGCATTGGATCATATCCGAGCACGGTATGTTCAGTTAGTTGTGCATGGCCAGCCATTGCATGAGCTATTGAACGCGACCTCCGTGGGCTTGCTGGGCTCATATCTTCAAGGGGTGATGAATACACAGACTCAACTGTGTCCGCCGGTTCGGTATTGAATGGCATTGTATTATTGTACAATATGCCAACGTACTTATTACTGCCAAGGTTTTTCCCTCAAAAACCCTTCGTGGCGAGGGTTTTTTAATCTTGACAGTAATCGGCTTGCTGCTCTCTTTCTTTAGGTCCCATAGGCCAATTGGTCTCCATGGACGATAAAAAATCTATTCTATTCTAATATATAAGGGTAATATATTGTCGATAAGGGGGCGGCTTGAATGAAGTTTGGGTATGTTTATGTCTATGATACGTATCAACACCAAAAAATGTTGGTCTTTCTCTTTTAGATGCATTGATATGGAGCATTTCGTTTCTTCTGGAGGATCGAGTAAAGTTTATGGAAGGATCTGTTCACATTTTAATGTTCGTATAAAAGGGAGGAGTAGGCGTCCATCCACTCAAAGTTGAAATTGAGTCTTAGTTTGGGGATGATAGTGGGGATAAAGGAAGCCACCGGAAGGGCTAGATAACGTCCTCTGATGAGGCGTTATGGCCCAGGAGAAATGGCCGAGGTGTCCATGTGGCCAGGAAATGTCGAGGTGGTACGACAGTACAGCCGAGGCATTTCCTAGCCACATGGCCACCAAGGCCATTTCGGATGGGCCATAACGCCTCATAAGAGGACGTTATCAACCTTAACATTCTAGGCAGAGGCATTTGGTGCAACATTTCTATTGCTATGACCATAACAAAAAGTTATAGCCATAACAAAAGTGGAGATAACACTCATCTTTGTGTGACTGAGATCGAATCCTGGGCCTGAATGACGATGCCCAGAATGTTAAAGTACGAGAGAAAAGCTTAGGTAAGGGAGTTAGTTAAGCTTTCTGGCTAGTGACGTGAGCGTCTATCTGTTTGTTATGGAATTTGTCAAACAAGCAAGTAGGGTTTGCAATATGCAAAGGACGTACACCTTAGAGCCGCGTGGGACTGCCCTTTTGGCAGCAGCCCACTATGGCTTTTCCAAAGAAGGTTCGTCCATATTTGGAGGCATGACCAAAGGTGGCCGATTCCTTTTAGAGCTAGGGTTTGATAGCTATGAAGATGCTCGAGGGAGAGCACATGAGGCATTCAGTATCTGCGCTGAGCTCGTGGTTGGGTGGCGAGTATAACTAGCACATCATTTATTCATTTCAATGGTATCAGGACGCCAGGTTGTTATGGACAACTCCGTTGACGAGTTGATCGGGTAATGGAGTGACTGACAATGTGGTTTTGAGCGAAAAGTCGGAATCCGCATTAGCTCGCATAAAGGAGCTTCAAGACATGGATTCGCTTCGAGCCAAAGTTCAGCATTTGAAGCAATCACATGATGCAGGACGTCTACGTCACCTTTTTTTGTCCCGCTCGCAGTTGAAGCTATCACATGATATGGCAATTGTGGTTCATTCCTATACACTCGGTCATCCTGAGAAGAGGCGGCTTTTGTGTTTTTGAGCCACTGTCCAAGATCATAAAGGGCATGCACTTTTTTACCCAGGTAGTGAGTTTGATGTGATTTCTGACATGTTGGTGAAGGAGTTGGACTTGTCCACTATTCCACTAAATTCTATGTATTTATCTTCGGGCTTTCGTGGTCAGCTTTCACCTTGTGCCTTGATCGTTAAGGATTTGAGTATCCCATTCAAGGTTTTAATGCCAAGCGTATATTCTTGGTGGCTGACCTTGGCACTGTGGATCTTTTGATTTGGATGCCTTGGCATCAAGAGTATAATCCTTTAGTTGATTGGGTTTTTGGTAGTCTTCTGTTAGCATTGAATGACGGGAAAAAGACCTTTAAGGCGGTTAAGGATATTATTTATTATAAATCCCATTCCAATGGTTTCTGTTGTTCAATTTAAGCGTTTGGCAATAAAATCTCATTTTGTTTATTTGGTGGTTTTGAGTAATAAGTTAATTACACCACCAATGGATGAGCGCCAAAAGTTGTTCATTTAAAATCTTCATGATGTATTTTCTAATGATATTCTCACAACATTCCCCCCAGCGGCCAGAAGACCACAAAATTGATCTTCTGCATAGAAAGGAACCCCCCATTCAAGCTCGTTATAGGAGAATGCATCGGCAACAAGGTGAGATTAAGCATCAACTTGATGCTTTAGTTCAAGCTGGTTTGATTCGGCATAGATTATCACCTTTTGGTAAGCGTATATTTCTGCTTATTTGAGGTGCTTATTGGCGTTTCATTCGTTCCTTTCTATTTTTTATTGCTCTCTTTCTGTTGCTTGTAAACTGCTGCTCCAAAGGTCCAGAAATGGAAGGGGAATGAGGCGCAGAATTTGTGGGGTTGGATAAGGTTACACGGTGGTTTCTATATGCAGAGGTGGTCTTGTGATCTTAAGGAAGATGGCCAGATTGTGAGCAGGGGCTGGCTTGTGAGCAGGAGAAGGGGCCAGATTGTGAGCAGAAGCAAGAGCGTTGGTGGGAGAGTTGGTGCTAAACGGAGGTTCGATTTCTCCAGCTCCTTTTCCTGGCCGGTCTGGCACATATGCAGGGCTGCCGATTCAGCTCCACGACATTTTAGATTCCTCAGATTTTGCTGCTTTCTTTCTTTTGCACATGCCTTTCTTTATTTGTTTCTTTGCTTGTTTTCCTTCCTTTGTTTCTTTACGAGGGCGGATTACAAGACCGGATTGGAGGCAATCTGGTCCGGTTAGACCGATATAGGCCCTGGTTGCTGGTGCCAAAATTCATGGTGCAGTTTGAGTGGTGCTTCCAGGGTCTGGTCTGCCATGATAGAGCTGTCTAATAATATTTTAGACCATATGCTCGATGCACTATTGCATCATATTTTTCCGTGAAAATGTTAATGGCCATAGATGTGGCACAATATCATGAATATCCCGCGAATCAATGGCTCAAAAAAAATCTGGAATGAAACCCATAAAGATGTGATAAAGTAAGGTGGGATCTCATTTCTTTCCATAAAAAGGGTTTCTAACAACTGTAAAACATTTCGAGGGTTTCTAAGTACTCAAACAATCCGACATATAAGAAGCCATGCCAGCAATAGACAAAACCACAGCGTACCAAGTGATAGCAAGTGATGGCAAGCGCCTCTGATTTATACTTTAAGAGATACGATACAAGTGGTGGCATATGTTTATTCTCTCATTATGCCCTGATAAAACTATATGTTGCTGTACAATAAAATGGTCGGGACTTCATATGAGATTCTGCAATCAACCCGCCTTTCAGTTATTACAGATCGCCTTACTGTAGATATATCCCCTGCCCAGTCATATAATAATACTCTGATAACTAAATCAAGGTATATACTGTACGTTGTAGTTTCTGATGAACAAAAACCCCACAAAATCAACTCAATGAATCCCCTTCACTATCTTCACTTGCATCGCTGGGCATAAGATAAAAAAGTATTAGCTTTACCTCAAGAAAATAGATGTGCATACATGACAGAACTAGGCATACATACCTCTGTTCTTGCTGCTTTGCAATTCTTCTTGCATCTAGCCCAGTTATGTACTTTTGTGCAGATTGAATGTTCTCAGCACCTACCAAATAAAAGACAGCTCAGAGACACAAACGAATTGAGTCAACGTCATTTATGAATTTTACATACTCCTATACAGCTGGAACAAATGAAATGCAGTACGCTCTGCAGCCAGTCGAACAGGAGTGTTGCTATCCTTCAAACCGTCTGCTACAACTGGACCCAAGACTGGCCAATATGATACCAATCCTTCAAAATTGACCTGAACATTCTTATAACAAATATCAACACCAGGTCCAATTTAAACAAATACTGCAATCAGTTATGCAACAACATATTAATAGCCTACCTTTGCCAATCCTTTTAGACTGCTCAGTGACCGTCTTCGTACATCACTAGAATCATCACTCATGAGAGAAATTAGGACTGGCAACATGTCAGAAAGGTATGAAATAGCAGGATTTCCATCTCCAAGTTCATAGCCCAACAGCCTCCCAAGGGCCCTAGCTGATCGCTCGCGCACCGCATACTGGACACATAAACAAGACATTAGGCATTAAAAAAGGAATTGGTCTATTTGTTCCAATTTATTTTCTTTGGCAATTCATAAAAAAGTACCTTGTCATCCTTTGCTCTAGCCTTCAAAAGGTTTATGAGGCCCGAAAGTACGGAAGCTGATTTACAAATCCGGTGTCCAGTGTGTCTTAATAATGAAGCCAATGTGGATGCTGTTCCTTGTCTCAATGTCCAGACTTGTGAGTTAACAGTTGAGCATATAAATTGCACCAGAGCTGCAATTTCTGAATCTTGGAGATACTAAATAAATGACACATGGCATCAATATGTTAACGTAAACCGCAGAGCATCTCTCTTCTACGGGCTTCAAGGCCAAAGAACAACATACCTCTGATGTGATCCCTAGTGTTTTAGCAGCAAGGCTCCTTACTTGGTCATCATCAACACCCAGCATATCTTGAAGTGCTGCAACAATACGACACAAAACAGGGCTACTCAAGCTTTTCCCTGCATGTCTAACCACGCCCTTCAGTGCAACTAGCATTGCCTCCTTAATACCACCATCAGATGTCTGAAATAGGCCACCACTCTTAGAGGCAAGAAGACCACAACTATTAATTACAAAATATAAGGTAACTGTAAATGGATACCTGTATGCCAGAAAGGAGGTCATTAACAAGGGGATCTACACGTGTACTAAGACTTGTAAGTCTTCCTAAAGCCCACGCAGATCTGGATCTTACAGTCCTGCACCGTTACCACCCGCAGCTTACTAAAAATGAACTGAAGTAACCATAAAAGACTCTCAAAGCATGTCGAAAATAAAAACCTTGCATTATCCTGAAGACATTTGATAAATGTCGTTTGAAGCTGTGGCAGAAAGGGTTTCAAAGCAATATTTCCTTTACTAATAATTATGCCAAGCGTCCCTAATATGGCGCTTTTGACTTGCCATGGGAATCTATCTCCAATCACACGAATAAGGGGTCTGTTCAACATAGAATAGAGAATATCATAGTAAGTATTCAATAGCACTTCGCAAAGCAGACAATGACATACCCTGTAATGGGAACAACAAAAGGTTTAAGAGCTGTTTCGTCTGTCACATTAATAAGCTCTCCTAAGCCCTCTGCTGCCTGTTCCCTGAGCTCAGCTGATCCACTCATAAGCCCCTGAATAGAAACATAATCATGTCAATGTCGACAGAACGACATGAGTATCAACCTGTAATCATAGGTTTGGGGAATGCCTGGAGGTAGATTGGCAGTAAAGGTTGTAAACCTTTGGGCATGCAAAGCCCAGGAACCAAGACAGGTCCACCCTGTAGCAACCGCCATTTCTACGTAGTGAGCGCACACTCCTGGCAAAAAAAAAACAACAGAAAGTAATACTGCATTCAAACCTTGCGTTTGCGCCGTTCCTTATCCTTAGCAGTTGATACAGCATCCCGAACAATCTTAATATATGATGGCAGGTCTTCCTTGGATATCGTACTACAAACATTTGCAAGTGCTTCCCAGGAAGCCTAAACATAAAATGATTAATAGCGTCTTTTAACATTCAATGCAAGAAGAACGCCACAAATATATACAGATAACTACCTGTACAGTACCAGTATCAGGATCAGTGAGCATTACAATCAATATAGGCATAAAATTTGCCACTTCTTCGTCCAAATCAAGTTTTGTGTTCTTAAATAGAAAACCGGAAAGATATGCAGAACCCCGTTTGTTTGACGCCTAAACATAATAAACAATAGTCAATCAACAATTTGAACGCAAACAAATTTGAGTAGCTTCGTATAGTATAGTTATGATTGATAAGCTACAGCCATATCAAATATGACCCAGCATAGCAGTTCAGCTTGGAACATAATAACTTAAACAAGAAGAACAGCAACAGAAATCCTGCAAGATGCATTTTGAGCCCTATGTCAACAGCATGTTGCTCATTGAGCCCATAGAGATCCCACATCTCATAATAGTGTGAGGAGTCTAGAAGACTAAATTAGTTCAGTCAACATTAGTGCAAGGATACTAAATTTGTGTAGACCAGCATGAGATGTTTTACATACCTGAGAATCACCAAGCCCTCGCACAAGCTCTGCAGTGAGAGACCTTATCCCCTCGTCGTCAACTGCCATAACCACAGCCTCTGCAGCTCTTTGAGCCAATGGAGATACTTCCTGAAGAAAGTGATATAATCTAAGCTGCCGCCTTAAAATGTGTTTCATGCTGTTACAGGTGTTGATTACTTACAATGTCATGTTCTCCCATTGCAGTAATCAATGGAGGCAAAATTGTTGACAAATGACTGTTTAGGCCAGGACCAGCAACTTCAGCAAGTGCTCCCAACGCATGTGCATTGAATGCCCTGTAGGATATTCACGTTATCTATGATACAGAGGTTCCAAGCCGAAAAGTATCATATCAGCCTTTTTGCCCAGTGCATCTTACGTTAAAGGAGGTTGTACCAATTTGGGCAAAATATGTGGAAGTACTGCTGCTGTCCGCACGCTGCATTGGAAAACCACAACCAAATTTAGGAAACAAACATTCATTTAATTGAACTCGAAAAAAGTTACGTCTCTGAGTGGCATAGTAACCACTTGCCTCAAAATCTGCTTGAGACCATCCAGAGCTGTATCTGAAGTTTCCTCATCTTCCAGAGCATTCAAAAGAGCAGGAACAATTTCATCAATTGCCTGCATTCCTGCACTCTGTTCACAGGAAAGGCTTTAAAACTTCCATTCACTGCCGTGAACTTAGGAACAATGGAAGCTTACCTTAAAAAGTGTGTTAAAGGCTTGGCCTGCAGCCTCTCTTACCTCCTCCGTGCTGCAAGAGTTTGAGTAGATAATGTTTTAATAATGATAGCTACTTTTATATGACAAACTAGAGTTAATACCCATCACAAAGAGCAGTCCGGATTGTTGGAATGAGATCTCCCATGTACGTAATAAGCTGATTCTTTCCGGCGCTTGCCATTACCTCACTCAGACCAACACATACGCCCTACGACATGCAAACAAATTTAAAGACACCCATAACAGGCAGGCTAACTTAAGAACAAATCAAATCGACTCTCACTTGTCTGGTACTACTATTATCATCCTTAAGGCCAAGGGATAAAATAGGTATAATTGATGGTAGGACTCTGTCGCCTAACTTGCGGACAAGTTCACCAAGTGAACGACCTGCAACCTGTAGAATAATAATTTTTAAACACATGGACATTGACCGGCTAGCCAGCTTCCAAAGAGAACGTACCTGACGTCTTTCAGAAGAGTCAGACCCAAGCGAGGCAATTAACGTTGACATTAACACAGGCATAATCTCCTTCAATGTCTTGGGAGTATTTGCTACAACAGTCTTCCATACGTGCAGGGCAGCCTTCAATTCATTGATTGAAAGGAAACTTAGGATAGTAAAACAGTTTTGAAACTGTTAGCAGAGATTAATATGAAAGATCGTGATCTAACCTGCCGGACACTTAAGCTGACATCAGATCGGACCATGTAGACAGCAGCAAGAACTTCATTTCTTCGATCTTTCCCAAGAACATCAACGATTGCACGGCCATGTGCTTCTGTGCTTGCTCCCTCATCATCACTCCCGCCTTCTAATACAACTTTACCTGATGTGCCTGCAACCTTGAAAAGCAGATCACCAAGAAGTTCCACGGAGCTTTGCCTTATGCGCCAATTATCATGAAATATGCCATCCTCAACAGCTGGCAGGAGAAGTGGCAGTGATCTACAAATAACATGAGCATACAATAAGGTATGTATAATGTAAATAAGGTACAATCTATTGCCATATTAACCCCATCAAAGATCATTACAGGCTGCACCCCATTAAACTTAACAAATACATTCGTCTAAAAGAGGTGAAAAAATGAAACTAGCAAGCATGCACCCTGGAGATAATCGGGTGAGCGTATGCCTCGCCTCGCTCATAATTAGGGGTGAAATACTGACAGAATGTGAAGGTAATCATGTCAGGATTGTTCAGCTTGTTACAGAAAATCCTGGGGCAATGTAGCCAAAATGCTATCATGTACTAAAATGCTGGATAAGCATACAGCAAAACAGGCATTTCTAGGAAGTCATTAACCTCTTTTAAACTACATTATCATTATCTTACCAATAACAATAAACCATAACAGACACACTAAGAATAAGGAAGATAGCCAAATTCTACATTGCAACTTACGTTATAGCATAATGTTCGACAAGAATATGTCCAGCACTTAATGCAGCATCCCTAACAGATTCATTCTCATCTGCGAGACCTGATTAAAAGTAGAATATAGATTCAGTGGAGATCCTCCGATGATAAAATCCCTGACTTATACTAAACCGTACCATCAAGTATAGAAGGAAGAACACGCTGCAGATACTTCTGGAAAGTGCCACCAAGAGCAGCAGGCAAGTACTGCAATTAAAGGATCACAGGATATCAAGTTACAAAACATACGTTCTAACATTTACTGAATGGGTAGGCTAGTGATTACCTTGAACAATGTTAAATAACCATCACGAACAGCTGCTCGTTGGTTATTGCAATTAAGGATTATGTCTGGTAAGAGACACTCAAAGTAGGATGTCCCAAGGGCCGCTAATACCTATAGAACTTAGGCTTAGAAAAGAGCAGTAGCAGAAAAAGTTGGCCGAGCAGTAACACTTTTGATATGCATCTTGAAATACCTCACTTAGACCTTGAGCAGCACCAGACCTTTCAACACTGCTATTTTCAGATTTTAGTGTCTCCAACAACCACGGCACAAGATCGGGGAAATTTTCCTCACCCAATCCTATCAATAAAGTTCCAAGTGCCTTGGCAGCAACAGTACGGACTTCTGGAATTGGGTCCACAAGCACCTGCAAATCATCAGAAATGCTTCATTATGTTTTGCATCCTATATGTCACAACCATTGAAACTAAGTGCGGTTTAGTGGATTCTTTGTAATGAATATATCAGGTGACTTACGGACCTTCTTCACTTCTGGTAAGAGTAAACCCAGATACGGAACCATGTCCTTATGATCTGTAACTAATGAACTCATATTTCCAACAATCTGTGCAGCCTTCTTTTTGGTTTCTGTACTTCGCTCCCGAAGACCACGGTGAACAATTGGAACCACCAAAGCCAATGATGGCGCATCAACGGTGTTCACGAAAGTTGTCTGCATCACAGAAAAAACAAGTCTTTATGACTAATAACAACAATAATGATCGTTATATTGTTATTACTATCATTACTGCAACTGCTACACAAGTCCACGTTTTCTCAGCCCTGAAGGACAAATAAATAAATCCATAAAAAAGAACACCACAGGCCTGCAAGAGAACGTCAAGTGATGCTTTTGTGTGCTCGTTTGGGTCTGCAATGCCGATCAACAAGGTTGGGACAAGCGCAGAAATCTCGGGATTCTTGATAACACTCCCAACCTGGAACACAATAGAATACATTAAATGCCTCGGAGAAACATAGGATGGCACCAAATCATCGAACAAGGACAGTTAATAGGACCTGCTGTAATGATGTCTGTGCTGCAGCTTGAACCTTTGGGTGAGGATCAGTTAAAACCTGCAATATACTACATTATTACAGCCTCCTAAACCTTGAAGTCTTTTATGCAGCCTAGTGAAAGAAATATACATGCTTGTATTGTTCAAGCCAAATAAGTCCAGGACAAAGTAGAATTGGTCATCCAAAATGTGCTTCAACCTCAAAATTGTTATACATCAGTTGCCACGACAAGTTTGGTCCAGAAAGTTCTGTTTTGCCAATATTCTCAGGATTTACAAAGCGGAATGGGAATAGCTTCATCGGCATTTTGGAGACTAAAAGGTCCATCCTGAATTGCATGCTAAAATTGTTCTCGTGGTGTAAGAGGAATTTGTTCAGTCAGGAAATTATCCACGGATACTAAGAGTTGCATCATTACTCTTTATGTTAAGAATATGGTAATTATAACGCCAAATGTTTTGGGGCATTTGTGGACGAGGTTTACTGAGTGAGCAAAGCTTGAATGGGAATGAGACCGGGCAGGCTTGGTTTCTGGCAGATGTGAGCATTGTGGCCTTTTGTTCCACAATTTGAGAGTTGTGGATGTCAGTTCAAGGTTCTAGTTCAGATCAAGAGAGTGATCAAACTCAAAACGGAAATAGGGTGGTTCATAGGACAAGCTTGTGTCCAACTGAACGCATAGGAACAAAAGGTATATAATTTCAGGAGGAGCATAAATGTTCTCAAAATTCATAGATGGGCTTAGAAGGTATCATAGCTCAAGCACAAGTCAATATGGTGATTCCTATGAATACAGAAAGATTATATTAACGTCTACGAGAGAGCACTTGGGTCTATGAGACCATTTTATACAGCAATCATGTGCAGCTAGGGGCGCATTTGCTGCCTCCTAGATATGTTT
>JAANSK020253953.1:0-12970 GCA_011763485.2 Isoetes engelmannii
AGACACAATATCTATGTTGTCCCAAGTCCAACGAATCGTGTCGCAAATTATGGACCCATATCTACATTATTTTATGCAGTAAAAAAATCTTAAACTTGCTTTCATTCACAATTGCAATCTTAATTCTCTTCACATCCTTCAATTTATATTTAGGGTAAGGGAAGTACACATTTATATCATACAAGTGAATGTTGGTGCAATATCGTCTAACATTTTTCTTCATGATTTAAGCCTTGAAGTATTTAAGGGCATTTCTATTTAGTGTACGCTAGAATTAATCTCACTATTGATGCTTAGAATTAATCGCACTATTGATGCTTGAGTTATGTATAATTTTTGGTCCCAATCACTAGGCTGTATGCTTATATAGCACCCCTTTGTAATAAGGATATCTTAAAACAGTTCTCAAGAAAACAATTAGACAAAGATGTTATAACTTGAACTTATTAAGAAGGCATCAAGAGTTTTGTGAGAAGTGTTGTAGACAAAATTATCTTTGCTGATGCACTTTGAGCAACCTATATTTCTTAAAAAGATGTCAACTTCTAGGAGCATCAAGGGTTTCGTAAGAAGTGTTGTCAACATTTCTTTTTGTTGACTCGACATTTCTCTTTTGCCGCCGCAATAAATTTCTTGTACATATAAAAGCGAGTTTGGTGCTTTGTTGACCTAGGCTTCAGCGAAACTGGCTAATCCTAGACACCATGTTCCACATTCTTGCAAAGGAAACAGAAGTCGTGCCCCTCCCTCCTCTTTAAGGATTTTGTGTCCAACATTCTACTAATTTGCTGGTTGAATTTTGGTCTGCAAGTAAATTATGCTAAGATTCTTCGTACTTGTTAATCTTGGAGCTTCAGGCAGATGCAAGTATGTTAAACTTCTCTTTTCTTTCGCATCTGCAAGAACGTTTTGCTGTCCAAAATCAGCATCGAATTTGGTTGCTCCAAATTTTTTGGAGCTTCAGGCAGATGTAATTAGGGGAGGGTGTCCCTTGGCGGCTCACTTAAGAGCATAAAGGAAATGACAGCCATGTATACATCTCAAATGCTATGCATGCTACCTGGCAGCATGCCCACTGAGATAACCTACATTGCAAGCCTAATAACATGCCAAGTAGGTAATGTCACCTCAAGTTATAAGGTGCAAAAGAGATGGGGGTAGTGGTACCACTAGGGCTCAGGTGACAGCCCCTTAAAATACCAGGCAGCCAATTGAAGGCTACAATGACAAAATCAAAGAGAACCAGCATTTTTTTAAATCAATCATGATCAAAATTCGTTAAACAATCTTGTCTTGAGGCAAAATCACAAAGTTCTTACTGTTATAAATCACAAGCAGAGCAAAAACAATCTAATTGTACATCAAAAATAGCTAAACTATCAAACAGCATTGGGAAAGTATAAAAACTGTCAAACAAAGTGCATATTCCATTGGTTGGGTTGAAGAGCAACTATGGGACCGCTCCCACAAGGAGACAATAGTGTCATAACCTGCATCTCCGAGACATCAAACCTACAAGCATACAAATACATTTACATAACTTATAAAACAAATTAACATAATAATTGAAGCATGCTTACAAGATCGACAAGGGATTAATCTGCGGCCATATGCACATAAAGGGGCAGTTCAACTGGTTCATGCACTTCACAATGTCTTTTGCCCTTTAATTGCATAAACCTTCTTTTCCTCATCTCATAGGCATCCATATTGAATGCGATACCATATTGGAGGCTTCTAAGCTTGGAAAATGTGGAGTTGCATTTGAAAATCTAGAGACACCATATATGGTAGGTGTGGACTGCATGCATGAGTAGTTAACAATAGCCAATACAACGTATGATGGTCTATGATGAAAAGACATACCTCAACCTGGGACACAAAACCTGCTGCCATCATGGCAAATACGCTGATGCCATCATGGCAAATACGTAGCCAACATTGAACATTGGAGCACCCCACTCTAGTCGATATGGAATTCGGATCCTAGGTAACATAAAATAGGTGAGGTAGTATATCAAGGAAGTTAATACAAGGAAATGATAAAAATGGTTCTTGACTTGTTACAGAAAAATGAAGCTTCTCATCCACACAATACATGCATCATTATCTCGGCAAATTGTATTGTGCAATTACCAAGAGGCAGATCCCACACAATTGGCTTGGTCCGTGCAGCAATGAAGCTTAGTATTTTGGTTTGCATGTCCATATGCCTCACTCCCTGTTAAAATGTTAAAAAGTGAGCATGAGCCCATACAATTGCAACACTGAAAAAAGAACTGAAGAGCGTTAAAAAATGGATCTCTTCTTCTTTATCTTCACATGCTTCAAGAACTGTTGAGAACACCAAAACCAGAGGATTAAGATTAGAGGAACCCATCATAATAAATTAGTTCTAATTTAGTTGCAAGCCCTATCGGGTACCTAGGAGAAAGCATTCACTAGAACAAGTTCTGGATGGTCCAGTTCCACATATTTCTCAATTTGAAAGCATGAATGAACAAATTAACACCATAATTAACTAGAGTAAAACTTAAATGATGCAACGATACATACAGAAAGGAGCAATGGAAATGGGAGCCACATAACTGTTAACAAAAACAACAAACTATTTGCGACTTTTGCCTTTCTATGCAGTCCCCAAAGTCCACTAAAAGCAAAGACAATTTGTGTGGCAGAAGCGGCAATAAGTGCCCCTTGAATAATTCTTTGGGTCAGTTCTAAACTATCATGACTCAAGACTAGGAATGGTTACTTACGTGCATAATATTGCAAGCTCTGTTGTGTAGCTTTCACGTAGTGTATATTCAGGCAAACATCTCAGACTCAAGATTTTACAAGCAATATTTCTAACATATATATAAACTATGAATATAACTCCGTCCCTCAGAACAGAACAGAATGATCTCGTGCAACTCCTTACCGATTGTGGCAGACTTTCGAAGCGACAAGGAGCCCTCTATGGTCCTTTGCAAGGCCTTCAATAGAAACCCTAAAAATTGTCCTGTGTCGTGTTAAAATCCTGGTAAGAAATATGCCAACCGTGCCAATGGGTTTTCTGCGTCCACAAAAAGGTCTGGCACCGTCAATGCCCTATGTTGAGCTTCAGATGTAATTATGTTGAACTTCAATGTTTGGCTGTCACCGGAATTTGGTATGTGGTGGGGGGGTTTCCCATGGAGCCTCCTCAGGAGCAAGGTTTCTAGGTTGCCATAAATCAGCAAACCTGAAGAAAGTTTTCTAAAAATCTGAGCCGGATGATGCATGAGAAAGAAATATCAGCCCTTAGATGAAATCCAGGTCTTGGACCTGAGCTCCAAGTAATCAGAATGAAACACTTTTTCAGCAGGTCCTTAACCTCATCCGGGTAGCTGTAGGCATGGAGGCACATTGCCCATGGGAAACCCCCCTAACTCTAATTTGATGTTTGCTTAATGCATGTGCACATGCCCACATATTTGTTGAAATTGGAAATTAAGATTATTGGTCGGACAGCCCCACAGCTTCATGCCATACCTCTCAATCTTTGATGACGGCTTCCAAATACTGGTTTGTTGAATGCAGAGAATGGTGATACGGATTGCCTTCCATTTTTTAGTATGTTCCCATAGAAATGGTCTTTCTCATCTTTTACTGATCCACATTTCTGATAAAACAGAAAGATGACACTACAGCTCACACAAAAAATATGATATATTTCGCTTAAGATAATATTCCTGGTTTAATTGACAATTAATATACACTGATTTTGGATTTCTGATTTCGGCTAAAGACGGGACAGACTTATCCTGAATTATTCACCGCCACATAATTTGCCTAGACTTGTCATATCTAATATTTTTACATCATGGGTTTCGTCCAGTCTAACTATTCCATCGGCACTGTCAATACCAACAAGCCTTCCTATTGTTCCTCTCAAATCTCCAAAAACAATTTTGATCTTGTCAGTCTTCTTGGGCAAAACCAACTCCATCTCAGAGTGGCTCACAGTAATCATTTCACCATCACCAGTCAATCCAAGCGCAACCCGGCAGTTACCATCCTACATAACAAGCCTCAGTCACTCAAGAGCAAACACACGCACTAACTCTTGAGAAAATAATTACTACTTACGGGCAAAACTTGTCTGATTACTCCAGTCTGAGCATCCTCTCCATGCTTCCATACATTCACAACGATATCAGCTAGAGCCCAATGCCTGTCAGCCTCATGAAGCTCCACGCCTAATAAAAGATACTGAGTGCTATTTACAAAGATAACATACCACTTCAGACTTATAAAAATGTTTCTACCTATTGCAGGAGATGTTGGATCGAACACTCCAGTACCAGGTGTCATTGGCTGTCCACCACCAGGTGTGCTCGGAAGATAAGATTGGCCTGCTGGGGTCATAGGCACACCTGGAGTTCCAGGCACATAGGGACTCGCAGGATTGCCTGCTCAAGTACGTAACCAAAAAAAAAAAAAAAAAAAAAAAAAAACCCTTAGAAACTGCAGACACGTGCAATAAGACCAACCGTGAGCAATACCATAACTTGAGGGCGATCCTGCTTCACTATAACTTCCACCACTGGGACTAGCTGCCCACCCTGCACCTGGTGTCGGGGCTTCATATGATCTATTTGCAAGAGGTGTTCCAGGCTGCAAAAAGTAGAAGCAATGAATAACAACTCTCGAAATGCGTTAGTATTTTTGGTACAGACATGGTACTGAGGCGTCGCTGCTCGATTCCCCCACCCATCATCACTATTAGAAGAATGATCTCTGGTCATAAGAACAAAAATCAAAACAGATAAGCTACCTTACTAGGCCCATAACTTAATGTAATTCCAATAAAGTCTGATAGCTGTAAAAAATTACTGCAATATTGCCTACCTCATTGGAGTCATAGAGTACGGGTTCCATGCCCGGTCTCTCATGGGTGTTCTCATGCCCTCGTGAAGAGGTGTAGCTGCAAAGTATTATTCATTAGAAACGTGCAAAATGGAAGACTACTGCAATAATACTGGCTCATATAATAATACTCACCAGTTGGATCTCTCATGGGGGTCATAAAAGCAGAATGCATTGGGGTTTTTGATGGATGAATGGGAGTTTCACTTCCACTCCCATATCGTGGAGATTCCCTGACTCAAGAAAGAACCACTTAAGCAAATAGAAAAAACAAAATTGGCTCTTGATGGAAGTAGTGGATTATTTTACCTGTATGACGAAGGTGTGTCTGCAATATCAGATAATTGGTCCCGACGAACTGAAACAACCACCAGACATGTATGAATAGGAAAGCAGGGGAGCTCAAGTATTTCCATACAAACAGATGAAAGCACAGATTAGATCACGATGAGAAAATCCGAATGCAAAATCTAAATAACTTACCAGTTACCACCTTCATTTGTGATTCAAGCTCAATGCGCACGCTGCCATCATTAATGTCAACCACACGTCCGCGGTAACCTTTGAAAGGCCCAAGCCTTATTTTCACAGTTCTCCCAACTAGCACATCCTGCCGGCGCCCTCCACGTCTATTATTGCCATATCCTGTTATGATACAACATAAGAAAATGTTTCATCCTTGAATAGGATCAATGACGCCCTTATATGACTTGGCAACTACCGTTTGAAAAGCCGCCACGATTAGGCCCCTGTCTTGAATTCATCAATGGTGGCTTTCCAGTCGACATGGTTTGGAACTAACAAGGAATAGAAAGTAGATATCCTTACTAAAATGAAGAAACCAGAAAAGAAAATTAACAAATTAATACATACTTGTCTTTCAATTCCACGTGATCCACCCAATGCTTGACATGAACGGGCCTTTACACAAATAAACCCTCCATTTTCAAGATTATGTCTATCGTGCACAAACAGTATTCCTCGGTTAATATGTTCAACAGAACCTTGCTTGCCCTAACAAACCACACATCAACTAAAGTGTTAGTTCAAATAACTGATCTCAGCCCAAACTTATGAATGTTCAAAGTGAATGAAATGCAACAGCTGATATGAGAAAAAAAAAACAAGTTAAATTACGCAGACAACCTTGAAATGCCCATCAATGATTCTAACAATATCCTTCACATTGATAACATTTGAATCACGATCTAGTGCATTGGCCCTCCTGTCAAATGGCTTTTTCCGCATGTCACGTAGCTTGAGAGTAACAACCTCCTGCTTTTCTGGATTTCCTTTAAGAATCTGAGAAGGAAAATATTAGCACAAAACAGAACTGAGAATGTTTACAAGAACTTTCTTACCTGACAACCATCAGTTTCGATCTTCACAATTAGACCAACACTTGTCTGACTGCAGCCATTCCAGAAGCATGTGTTTAAGGGTTTTAAATTGAGCATCATTACAATAATTACGACATATCCTTCATAAAACACAACCAAAAGTGTCAAACTTACTCCAGCACGACAAGGTCGTGAAGTTCATAATCTCCCAGCTTTGTCAAGCCATACGTGACTTCAGAACTCTCAACTATACTTTCCTTAAAAACACGGATCTGAAGAATCCCCCGAATAAGATCCAGATCAAATGATACAACATAGTCAGAAATCGAATATCTTACATTTTCTTTGGAAGTGTCAGAGAGAAGAACGACGGCAAGGTTCTCCACTTTGACAATCATTCCTGTTGCACCTTCGTGCTTCCCTGAAATCACTTTTACGTGATCGCCTGTTTTGAAGAATTTGCTGAGTTGTTTTACATTAAATTTCAAATTATCCTGCAAAGCATGCAGCTTAATGTTTCATTTCCGTCCATGACCATTAGTCCAAGAAAACAAACAAAATCAAACCTTCAGCTTGGGAAATTTCGGCCGAACTTCAATGCTATCTTCATCGACCTTCTCCACGACCCCCATAAGATTACGCAAATCTCCTTCTATAACTACAACAGTGTCTCCCTTCATGAATTGAGTGCCTTTTCTTGAAGCAAGGGAGCTCGATAGACCCAATGCATCTGCATCTTCGTTTTCTGCTGGCTTTTGAAATTTTTGCAATTCATCCAATGATGGAAAAATATCTCGCATGTAAAGGGTTTTTAAGGAGACATTTTTGACCAGATAACCATCCAAAAACATCATATTAGCAAAGACATCATAGTGTTCCCCAGTGGCAGCATCCCTCTTCCTATCAACACGAATTTTCATTTCCCTATGTGCAACAAAAAAAAAAAACAATCATGTTTAATCATGGTACCGGAAATCCCAAGCAACTAAGATATAAAATGTACCTCACTTCTTGTAAGCTGATAAATCTCTGTGCAGGCCGCAGACCTGGGCGTTTTGACCTGTTTGTATCACTGCCATCCTGCAAATTTAATAATTAAGTCGACTCTAATACCAATTATTGTAAGATAAAGTCTAATTACCAGCTTAGCAAGTACTTCAGACAAGTCGATTCGAGGAACAAGCTTTATTCTTGCACGTTGTCTCACATGATCCACATCAAGCACCTATAATGGTCGATGACAAGTTTATGAAATCAAATCAAACGAGAAACAACCAAAATAATAACAAGAAATCAACCTTTGCAAGATCGCCCTTGTAAGGTCCATATTTAACTCTGACCCAATTTTCTTTGTCAATGTCAATAGACTTCTTTTCTACTGACAGAACATCCGTCATCTCTTTAATAGGAACAAGCTTTGGAGGTCTTTGAAATATCGTTCTCAGACCCTTGCATGCCTAAAAAAGACTTGCACTCCTAGTAAAACAGGTTCTTTAAAATAAAATATATACATTAGAATAGTTCATCTAACCTTTTCCACATATGCCTGTTTCTCTGACTCTACATATAAATATCCTTTTAAATGATCTAGCGCTATTGCAGACTTTATCAACATTGGCTCTCCCTTGGCTTCCATATCCAGGTACTTTTGCATTAAGCAAATTGCTGCTTCTCTTTCATGTCCTTGCTGCAGTAAGAACCAAGATATTAAATGTCTGCTGTGATTGCATAAGAGTATAAAGAAGGCAATTTGTCCACACCATGCAACTCAGCATCCAAAGTTTTGGATCCCTCACAGATGGAAGAAGAGCTTGTTGCTCAACTTCTGTTGCATCAGAATCATCATAATCCTCGTAGTCTTGACGCCCATATCTCTGCTGTATCATTCGCTCTAAATCTTCCACGTTTTCATTTTGGTCTTCTTGGTCAAGAAGAGGAGCGCGACGTATTCTCCGAGTATCCACTTCATCTTGGAGCTCAGCTCCATCATCATGTATGAAGTCTAAAAATGTGGGTAGAATTAGAATATACAAGTGAGGATGCACATAGTTTTCACAACATCAAGAAATTCAAGGTATAAGTATTAACTCCAACAAGGGGTAATAAGAATTGTTAGGATAACTTAGCTTACCATCTTCCCCATCTTCTTCCTCCTCTTCCTCGTCACTTGCAACTGCAGCAGTGTCATCTATGAATTCCGCTGCACTGCGATGACGCCGTTTCCTTGGTGCTTCTTCCTCTTCCTCCTCCTCATCTTCTTCCGCAGCATCATCGATAAATTGGGACCGTTTATGCTTCCTTTTCTTGCTTCCATAGTCTTCGTCTTCTTCCTCCTCCTCTTCCTCCTCATCTGGATCTCCAACATCTTCTTCTATTACATCTTCCGCTTCCTCACCAAGCTCGTCTTCGACATCATCATCATCATCATATTCTTTATAACCCATTTTTGCCGCAGGGTAAGCGCCCAAGCTCGGGAACCTAAATTACGGTACAAAACGCGATTTTGGAAACCCTAAACAGCTGCTACAATTCCGATGGCGGGGATTAAATACGAGCTGACAATGGGAGAGAAGAGAAAAAAAGAAATATATGCATACCTCGTCGTAGCGTGGAGCTCCTGGCAGCTCGTGGCTATGGCAGCAGCTGCAACGGGAGGGGAAGCCCCTCACTCCTCCGCTGTCGAGTATAAGGCCTATATAACTATTTGCATTACCACGTCAGCCAAGAGCCATTTTTTGGGCCAGTCACATTTTCCCACTTAGGAATTTCAATTGTCTCTCTCTTATATCCGATATAAACGAATTAATGTGTCCCCAAGACGAAAATTATTAATGCCTTTTTAAGTAGCAGGCTTGCCTAGACCAAAACAGCACACGCGCACGCTCACGCGCACACCAGGGTTCGAAAAATACCGGGTAAGCCCCTTTGTTTGTCTCTTTCAAAATTGCCGGTCTACATGCTTGCTCGTTGGAAAAAATCTAGTTAAAAAAAACATAATATAATGTAAAATCCGGTATATTTGTATCTTAATGGCGCTTGTTTGTGAATTTAATTGAGGCCTTTGATCCACGGGATATCCGGCATTTGATGCCAGATCAAGGGCCGTGGTTTTTTTCACCAGAATTCAATTCGCCACTTTCAATGGTCTCATTCGAAATCATAAGAACCATTGAAGCCAAAAGAGGACAAAAAAAAACACCAGGCTGGCATCTGTTCGCTCTGCTCCTCGCCTCTACTGCAGCTGACACGGCCTGTATTACACCAGGCACAGCGGGAGGCCATCGCCAGGGCTTCCACGAACAACCCAAGCTTCACATGAGGGCTGCGCTCAAACAGGCCAGATCAAAAACCTCACTTCCAGTACCTCATCAATCTGCAACACTTCTAGCTCTAAATCGGCCTACTTCAGCTCTTCTAACCTGCGTACATGAACAAATGCAGGACATGAAACCACAGTTCTTAATCGTATCGAAACCTGTCAAAGAAGAGGTAGATGAGGATTTTTGGTGTCAATCTGGAGGGCGGATTCCTCTGCCTGATAATAGGGCATTAAATCCGGATTGAGGCCAAAAATCTAGCCGATGCAGAGTCCTACATTGACAAAAAGACTTTGCAAGTCGCTTCCAACCACACCCGCAGCACAGGAAACAAAACATGAAGCAAACAAGGAATAAAACAAACAGGAGCCTCCTCTGCTGCTTCGTCCGACGAAGAGCTCTGCTGCTCCTACCTGCACAGATCCGACATGCCCACCTGGTGGCTAATACTTTCCTTTCTTAGACCACTCTGCGCAACACAAAACATTGAGCAAAATACCCTAATTCGGTCGTTAAGCTGTTCAAAGCTTCATAAATATACGAAACTGCATACAATACAGGACGACAACCATTGCCAAAACCTTATCGAGATATACGAAAAGCAATACAACATGAAATTATGAAAGTTACTTGTATCTTGTTATCTATTAAATCCGGTACATATACTATTTAGGCGGCAAATTGTCTGGGAGAGGTTAAACCTGGCGCACACACATGCGCGTGCACACACACACACACAATTCCTTAATTCTAGCTTGTCCATGTGTTTGCCACATCACCGGAACTTTGATGTGCCGTAATCAATTTTGGATTTGGATTCCTTTTTTTTTTTACGTAATCATGTGGCCAGGAAAATTAGAAATAATAAGGAAACTTTCCTTCAACTTCTATTGTGAAGTCTGGCAGGTCAACTTCCCTTCCAAATTGTTTCTTCATCGGGAGCTTGAGCCACCAAAGCTTTCCCCTCTTCCTCTTTTCTTTCTCAAATAATCCTTTGTTTTATATTTTGACAAAGAGAGGCAGGAAGAAGTTCAAATGTAAATTGTTTGTCTAGACGGTTTATGAGCAATTGTGGGAGACTTTAGATGATTATAAGCTTCCAAAGAGCCTCAAACTATTGGGATCCTCTATTTTAATAGCCAGTGATAGATGTATTGGAGTTGCAAAGAAGAAGCCCTTCATGCATCGATATATTATCTTAAGACAGCGAAGAAAACTATCTATTATTTCATCTCCACTATCTATCACTATGTTGCTTGCCTCCTTTCTTGAAATTATTTTATCAAATATGGAACAAAAACCTCCTCAGATTTATTGGTCACTCTTCTTACTGTAGTGAAAGGTCTGGTTCTATCCTCTAGACTAGTCCATAACTATAAATATATTGGATCAATGGCCTGGGCTATGGTTTTAGAAGGGCTGGAAGGGCATGCTGCTGTCTGCGCCTAGTTTGAACTGTTATACCAATCTGTCCAACTCATGGGACTAAAGCTTCCTCTGCTCACTTCAAACCTTTCAGCATTGTACTCTTCCGAGGTACGTTCATTCATTGATTTGCATCTTTTTTAACATAATCCTTGTTAGTTTTCAAGTTCAAGGGTTTTTACCTCTTTCTTCCTCCAACAACAATATATGTTTTCCATTTCCAGAGGGCAGTGGTTAATAATAGAAGGATTATATGTTGATTGTTTCTATAAGAGTTATTTTTCTGCTACACATCTAGAGCTTCATTTCATGAGCTAACAATGGTTGACTGCTTGATTCTTTTTTAATATGAATTGCATCAAAGACTTTCCATCCTATGTTCTATCTATAGATAACAACCCTTGATGACAATGATGTACATTGTTAATTGCAAAATACACATGAGCCTTCTAGCCTTAACAATTCATCATTGTTTACTGACCAATTCCCTTTAACAATCATTAACGGAATACCATTAGTTAGCTAAAGCAACAATGAAGATCGTTTGAACATTTAATATTGGACTGCAGTTTGTTGTCTCCCGCTCCCGTTTTTTGAAGGACATCAGACTTCATTTAACAAGAAGTCGAATACCAGTAAAGATGGAAAGACATGAATAAAATTTTAAAAGATAAACAATACTCAATGAGTGAAGCAATCTGCCTATGCATAAGAGCGCACGTCCAAATACTCCTCAAAGATCAAGTTCCTCTTACGAGGGGCAAGCGAGGAACAATGATAAGTCATAGCAATGCTATCTTAAGCATATTGAAGGACACGGTCATCTGCCACATCCAGACCTTTAGAGACCACCAGTCTTCATCTTTTCCAAATGTCCAAAACAACCAGCCTAATGATAGTTGAAAAGTCGGGCTTTGTAACTTCGTCCAGGTACTAGGGTAAATTGCCAAAAGCAGTTGTTGACTTGTTAGTGAGACCTGAAAAGGGGAGGACAACCAATCATGTACATGTCTAAGGTGGCTACACATGAAAAAGCAATGATCAATGGTCTCGGTTCCATGCTTGCATACTGGACACAGAGCTGATACTCTAGGGTCAAACCTGTGGATAAGCACATAAACCGGAGATACCTGTGAAGAATCTGCCACCAGTACTGCCACTTTAGAATGAAATCCCATGCCCAAGTCCACATTTGCTTCCATTGAGGAAGAAGGAGTTGAAGGTGCCACTTATTAAAAGGAGGAAGATATTCGCATCAAGCAGGAACTTATACATAGAGTTCGTGCACGCTAGGTAGGTTGTTTGGCTTCTACGTATGCTTACTTGCCTCTGGACAGTAAAAGTGCATGGATTGCAGGAGATTCTTATGCATTCATGAAATACCAAACAAGCATAGGCTTAGCATTAAGCTAGGTAACATTTGCAATGAATTCTTCTACTTCAAGAGCCAAATGATTCTAGGCATAGTCTGGATCACGATATTCTAGCCCTATGTTGTGAGATATTTTGTTCATAAGGACCTTCTCAGCATCTATTGTGTCAAACACAATTCCATCGTTTAAAACCATTACCAAAGCCCTGCAGCAACTACTATAGGATCTCTAATTTAGTTTCATAATGTTACTGTATCTTTTATTGCTTGAATGTTGGTATAGAACTTGCGGGCTCAGGTTTAATATGTTTGACTTATTTCACTCCCTCCCGTATTCCAACATCTGTTATTTCATTTATAATTGGTTCTTTATTTTCTTGTAGCTTCCTTTAGTGTTAACTTTGTTTATCCAAGTTCAAATGGATGTTTATGTTAATATTTTATTGGATGTTGATGGATAAATCTTGATCTAGCACCATATCAGGTATGTCTTGGACCATTGCTTGTTGCACACACGTTTGTGCTTGTAGGCCACTATTACCAGCTTCCCACTCTGTATTGTTCCGTCGCATGTCCAATTGGATGCTGCCCTGTGGCGCGACGTTAAAATATTCTTCTTCTTC
>JAANSK020253964.1:0-12970 GCA_011763485.2 Isoetes engelmannii
CTTGTGGTCGCATGTCCTCGGACGCTGCCTTTGTGGTGCGACGTTAAAATATACTTCCTTCCTTCCTTCCTTCCTTTTTAAGACATTTTTGGAGAAACGGGAAATTTTTCAGTGTCTAAGAACCCCCAAAACCTTAGGGAAATCTGCGAGGGAAAATTCCAAAAAAGTTTTTCTCCAGACCGGAAAAACCGAATTTAAAAAATAGATTCTCCAAGTTCGCAGTAAAACTATCTCACCGCTGGTCTCCACTAGTTATCTTTTAACTTCTTGTATAGGGGTAACTAATTGGGAAGGTTTTCCTGGTTTAGCTGCGACCGACGTTAGCCGGGAGCAGCTAACCGGGAAAACCTGACCAATTAGGTTACCCCTACAATATCTAACATGGGAGTTTTTTTTTTTTTTTTTTGTTCTGCACGCCTCTGCGCCGCCCTCCCTCAAGCAGGGCACATTTGTTTAGATCTTTTCTGTCAGATCCTTCCATGCCCGTCTCTTCAACGTTCAATTCCGGTGCCCGGCTCCATCTCCGTGGTTCTGCAGCACGAGAATTTCCCTAGTATGCATGCAGTGTTTTTTTTCTGCAGATTCTTGTTTTCCGTGCATCATCTTGTATGCAGCTTGGCTTTGGTGTTTCCTCCATATTCTGTCCTTTATTCTTGTCTCTGCAGCTTGTCTGCAGTTTTTTAGCCAGTCCGTCTCTTGTTTTTCGAAATCTTGTTAACGATTTCGGTCTTCCTTTATAAAATACTTTTGAAATCTTGTTAACAATTTCGGTCTTTCCTTATATAAAATGATATTTTTCATCTGCAAGCTATGGCGCGCTAATCTTTCTGGAGGAAGAGAGTTCTATTTTTCGGTTAACAGAGCTGAAATTAAGAGAGCATGGCGCTAGTTTTCTTGGATAAAGAGTATTCTATTTTTCGCTTATCAGAGCTCAAATTAGCAATCTATTTCTTCTTTTCCAGAGCTTAAATTGGCAAAAGTTCTGCGTAGTTTATTGTCTTCAATCGTTATCTTTGCAATGCAGAGAGGCAGCAGCAATGCTGTTGTTATTCTGATAAAATCGTGTAGCAGAGATGCAAGAGATACATGCGAGACCTTGCCAGCAGGTGCCTTGGAAGAAGGGCCTAGAAAAAGGGGAAAAAAAGATTGCATAACAAGCCGCTTGTTTCGCCATATCAAAAGATACTAAGTTTTGGAACACTGTCATACCCTGTTTTGGAACCCTGTTTTGGAAAACCCTGTTGTAGAAATCTACTTACTTAAAATGTTTTATGGGTTTCTCGGTGATGCCGGTGTGGAATTTTTCGGGGGTTTCTCGGTGATGCCGGTGTGGAATTGTGGAATTTTTCGGGGGTTTCTCGGTGATGCCGGTGTGGAATTTTTCGGGCGTTACATTTGGAAGGAAAAAATTGTTTTCGGGCAAAAACTCCTTTTTTTTTTCTCGGGGGCGGTGATCTTACTTTGATGATGGCCCGGCTTAGTTGAATGTAAACGGCTTCTCCTTGCTAGGGTTCATGATAGAACAGAAGAAGGCTTTGTGAAAGGAGCTCACATTTTCGAGCAAGCAGCCTGTGGTTGGAGCAAGAGCTTGGAGCTGTTATATCAGGGCAGAGCCGGGAGCCGAGATTTGAAGGCAGAGCTTAGCATTCACGAAGCAACAGGTAAAACTATTAATTCATCCACTAGAATGGTTTTGTGGACATTCTTAACATAGCTCATGCAGCAAGCAAACAAGCAAGCGGCAACCTATCTGTTTCTTTTCCTCCGTTTTTCAGGTTCGAATCCCAAATCTGCTGTTCACCATTGCTTTCTAGCACTCTAACAAGATCGAAGGACCTTCCTGGCTCTCTAAACACAGCAAGGCGCTATTTTTGCCAGTGACAGATATGCTGTAAGTTTCTTTTCTTACTTTAAAACATTGGCTATCCATCTCATCATTTGACAGGGTTTTCATTCAACTCATGCTCTCTTTCTTTTGTCTTCACATTGCGATTTTGCATTTCTGCAGGCTATCTGGAATGGAATCGACAGTTCCTTGCAAGGCAATGGTTTCTTAGGGCATTGTTTTTTGGACGAAATGAAGGGAAATGAAGCTACCTGTTGGAACCTGCAGCGCCATTTGGCATTCCGGCATATAGGTTTCAGAGAGTAGCCAGCTTTTTGTTTTCTTAGGTAACCCATGTACAATCCCAAAATCGTCTTTAGGAAGGCCGTTGCTTGCTTTTTCTCTGCCTCCAAGAGGTGGCTTGGTTTTTTCTACAGGGGTATCTAAGTCTGGTGCAAGAAACGATTTTTAAAACTTCTGGAGGAGCTTCGTGCCAACTTCTCAGGGCCGGCGGATTGTGCTCTCTGTTTGCAGACTGATTGTTCCACAAGCCAAGCTTAAGATATAATCTTTTTTTCTTTTTGGAGGCTATTGCAAGAACAAGACATAAGATAATGCAGATAGATGAAATAAACTGACATTATAACCGCCTCTCTTCCATCTCTACGCCCGTCCTCTGTCCTGCTGTCTTCACATGATCCTTAATCGATGGCCTTCCCCTGTCCTGCTGTCTTGACATGAGCCTTAATCGATGGCCTTCCCCGTGTTTAGAGACCTTTTCTTTTTCCTCCTATTCACCTATACTCATTTACAGCACTTAAATTTGTGTGGAATAGGTTGAATATTGCCTTTTCTCATGCTGCAATCCGCAGTACATATTTGCAAGGTAAGCTTTTATTCCTCTTGCAAGGTAAGCTTTTATTCCTCTTGCTTTCTACTTCTGTTTGTTATTGCTTTTCATTTCTGCTGTGACTTTTAGAGCTTATATATATTGCTTTTCATTTCTGCTGTGACTTTTAGAGCTTATATATAATATTACATCAAAACCGTCCTGGTTGTGAAGAGAAAGCATTCCATCCATGCCTCTGTACTTCATTTGGGAGCCCGTTTTTTTCTACTACATAGTGTCAAGTAAACACATAAATATGTTGCCTAAATTAAATTTAGAGTCATCTGCTCTGTCATAATCTGTTGCTGCTCATGTGATTATATTATAAGGCAAAAACATATTGTTTGTACCTATTTTTGTTCCATGTCATAGAATGCCAAAGAGTCATGTCCAAAGCTTTCGAGTTTCTCCTCATATGTTCATCCACAAGGCGCCAACTGCTGCTATGGAAAGCAGGTCTTTCCGAATACGCAAAATTTAACAAAGTAATCTCATGTCATGTGGGAATTTGTCTTCTTCTTTTATATTGTATTTTGGTTGGGTTTAAGGCATTTACATTTAGGTTTCAGTAACGAGGTTGTCTTCACATATTTTGTGTGATAGGTGACAGTCTCTATTCCAGGTTTTTCTCTTGCTTCATCCATATACGTGCCAACACTCAAAAGCCAAACAACACTCAAAAGCCAAAGAAGCTTCTGCACGTATGTACTATGTTGTTCAGCTGTGGTAAAGGTTTCAATACAAGTGAATAAAAAGATAAGTTGCAAGCTTATTGGCAAGCCATTGAAACCATCAGGGCCAAACCCTTTCACATTAAGTTGCACGAGTGCTTGGGCCATGGATTTAGAATTGATCTATGTTGTTGGTCTTTTTCCAATGTCAGCTTAGTTGTCTATTAATCATATTGTCTATGGTTGCCATTTGTTAGTATAGCTTTGGGACATTAGCATTGAGGATGTCTGATTAATGTTTGAGTTATGGACTTTTAACAATTTTGTGTTCTTCTTTGTATGAGGTATTAAAGGTATAGAGATGGAACTTAAAAATGGGTCTTGAACGAACTATGGGGCTGCCAAGGCATCAGTCTATTTTAGATCTGCAAAAGAAAAGAAAGCATGAGAACAAACACGGTTGCCATCCGTTTGCCTAACTCATTCTCTGGAAGTAAAGGTGGCCATGAAGCAAGGCAACTCTGTTCTCATTTTTGTTTGCAGCAGTGCAAGATATAAACCTATATGCCTTAACTCCTCTAGCTGCATCTTGGTAAAAGCTTTTTTTTCCTTCAGCTTGGGAAAAGCACTTAGAGAAGACTCTAATTTGTATTCCATCAGGAAAGTGGTCTATTTTCTTCTTTATGCAGGCCTATACAATGTTTTCGTCCATGTCCAAGTTTGTAGATTCTTGCAGAAAACATTAATAATGTTCAATGCAATGGCACAAATGATAATGCATTGAGGGAGAAGATTTTGGGTACTTTGCCTTTGTTTCTATTTAACAAAGCCATTCAACTGATCGTCCTCAATCAATAGTTGCATTTGCAACAACACAGTTGCATAGTTCAAAACCTTTACTGGTGAGGACTTGAGAACTTGCTAGATTCCATTGCCTATATGGTAAAACCCAACACTAAAAAGAGCATACTTTTTCTTAAGTTATGATTTCTTATAAATATAAGTTCTTCCCCTTCCTTCTGCTGTTGTAGCTATAATAGAGAGTTGAATTTAATGCTTTTATTGAAGAATTGTTAGTTGCAACTATAGAATGTAATGCTTTTATTTAAAAACTATTCGTTGCAACTACACAAAGAATTCTACTGAGAATGCAATGGAATGGAAGTGCAAAGAATATACCTGACAACTTCATGCACGAGTGTGCCACTTCTAATAGTAAGGAATGGTGCAATGGCATGCACCTCATTATGTGTTTGTTGTAGGTGTTATAGGTGCAAAGATTGTTAGTGGAAAAAATGTAAGGATTGTAAGTGGAAAAAAGTAAGACGTGTACTTTTTTTATTTTGCATTCCTTTTGTGCCTAACAATGCGGAATTCTTATTTCGGATTGAGCAAATTTAGCTTCTATTATTTCCAACTTTATATAGCAAAAATGGATGCCCAAACTAATGGCGCAAAGGAACCATTGTTTAACAATTAAAATCTTTTCTTTAATAACAAAGAGCAACCATTGCCCAAGTTGCATGAGAAGCTGCAAACGTACTTTGCCTTTGTGACAAAAACCAGAACAAGCATAGAAAAGAACCGAGCTTTTACACCATGTTGCCTTCACCGAATATGATTCCATGATGTCTTCAGCCATCAATCGGAAGCGGAAGCTGCTTTTAGAAGCGAAAGCCATATTATGTTTTTCAGAACACTAAATCAGAAGCAGCTATTGCTGAGCTGCGATCCGACTCAACAAGGCAAGAGCAACAGAGTTTGAAAAAACCCTCTTCGTAAGAAAGCAATTTGTGTGGAATTTGCGGAGCCAGAAAGCACAAATCTCTGGTCATACAAAGAGCATCCTCCGGCTATGGAAACTCCGGCATAGCTTCTGCTTGAAATCCACAGGCTGTTTTGGAACTCCGTCTGCATGGTAGATTTCAGAGCCAGATCTTCCTACTTTTCAAAAAGATATGCTGCAACTGAAAAGAGTAGATATCCAGTTCCAGAAAGCTCAAAGCAAGGGAAATTCTTCTTCAGCAATCTGCTTCCTTTTCCTTTTCTTGACCTAGAGGCAGGAGCTAGCAGGTCGGCAGTGATTAGAGCGCCTCAAAATGTAGAAAAGAACCTGGTCGAGTTTACCAAAAAGGTTGGAAAGATTAAGAAGGAAATGGAAAAGGTTAGGGAGCTCATGCATAAGTTTCGATAAATGATGTAGGAAAGGTATTTTGATAAATCAAGTAGGAAAGTTATTAGTTGATTGTTTCATTGTGCATGAGATAAAAGCAAAGTCAGATAGAGTCGAGAGAATCTTACAGAATAGGGCAGCTTGGAAGATGTATGTATCTATTAGCTTTGTCAGATGGTACAGGAACAATTCTTCTTTGAGTTATCCACATAACTCTATTTATTTAAAACATGCCAAATTGCGTATTATTGGAAAGAAAACTTCAATGGTACTCGAAAACTGCATATAAAATGTCATAGTGCATTCGGATAGGTATTGCTATCCATATATTTCAATTTGACATGTTGGCTTTTGTGTAGGATCTGCAGATTGTTTGGTAGTAAATGGGATGTTACATGCTCCTTGCATGGTCAAAAGCACTTTCTTTTCTACGACTTTTTCTATTCTTTTCAATCTGTTTTGGTACAATTATATGGTCTTGCAGATCTGGCACATATTCTTGCAGCATCCCATCAATCCAAGAGGTAGTGTCAACTGAAGGCATGAAGACGTTAAATGCCAAGTAAACACACAATCTAGGACATTAGCCCGGCAACGCCGGGCACATGTTTACTAGTCTCTGTTTAAAAACATTGTTGATTTAAAGTTAAACATGTTAAACAGGTCATGCGGAATTTGCCGAGCCAATTAGCATTCCCTAAAATTCTGATAGGACGCATGGCAGCACCATAATACACCACCTAAAAAAAGACGACCCTGTTAGGATATTGTACTCAATGTTGATATTTCTTCTTATGGGAAAATGTTGTGGTAATATCGTTCTCTTCCTTCGAAAGCCAAACAACCATGGTTGCACATATTACTAAAAGACGTAGGATCGTGTGAAAAACCATTTTGAACCTTTGGCTTGTAATCTAACCCCTTTATAATTTCCCTCATATTGCCAAGGGGGTTTCACCTTTAAAAGACGTATCAACATAGAGAATGCAAAGAAAGGGGTATTTTTAATTCAGAAAACGGTACGTATACATACGAGAAAATGTATTAGAGGGGTTTTTAGAGGGGTATTTCAATGTATTTAGAGGGGTTTTTCAATGACATGAGGCCGTATGTAGGGGGTTTTCTTTGAAATTTAATCTCGCAGGTGGCATATGCACATACAAGTAGGTGGACCCCCGTGCATATTGCTAGTTCTTTATGGGTAACTTGTATTGGAAGTACCTCAACGATGTAAAAGATAACAAAAAGATTTTAAGATTTGGATAAGGAAACCTCAAGTAAAGGGCTACACCATCATAAGCCTCACTAGTATCACTAAGTTTTATAGTAATAATAATCTAATCAGTTTATATAGTAATAATAATCTAATCATATATTTAGTCGTGTTAAGAAAATTATAAGTGTACATGCGGGTTTTCTCCCTCCCTTTTTATCATATCTCTATTTTCTATTTAAGCTCTACTAGTAACGGAGCCCGGCGTTGCCGGGCATAAATACATTCTATAATACCTTGCGAAATTTGGAATGTGGCCAAGAGGAAGATGCAAGATGATGATGTTGTTAAATTGGTTTGGCAATAGTTGTATTAAAATTAGACCTTGAAAATTTTGAAAGTTGTATAGAATACGAATTGTAGTTATAGTGCTGGTACATCATACATGTGTGCTAGGCTTGGATGTCCATTGTGACTAACTAAAGGTGTTATTTGATTTTACACAATATATATGCCTGTCATAATTGACTCCGAGTATGCCGATGGATTGTTATTCGAAGGAGTTACAAACAGAACGCCAACAGTTAGAACATGGAACAATACATTGCAATTGCTCAATTTTTGTTGCAAAAGAGAGCATTTTGTGGTTACAAACTTCGCACCATACCACATACATGCCTTGTCGTCACTTGATATATTGTATTTGGTTGTGAGACTAAGTAATTTGTCTGTCTGTTAGAGTAGATAGTTTGCATCGTAGGGCAGTTCTAGCCTATTTGGGAGGCTTTAGCAATAGTTTGTCATCTTAAAGCATGTAACAATTTACAAATGAAGAAGTGGCACATGTGGGTCACATTTTACACGCCCACATTTTTCGCACATTATGAAGATCAATGTTTCTCTCACAAGATGTGTATGCGTCTCTCATTCTCTTTTACATTTGCCAAGAGAATACTGCCCAAGGTGTATACGTAACAATAGAGCATTGGATTTTTTTTTTATGATTCCCTGTATACATCATTTTCTGGCCTGTAAGAAAGTGAGCAAATTATTAATCTACATAGGATATACTTTCATTCTCAATTTAGGAAGTAAATTCATTGAATGGTATGGCCTTTGAGATATTTTTTGAACTATTCTGAAGAAACTTAAAGGGACTAATAAGTGGAATGTGCGAAAATTATAATTGTTTAAAATTTTATATAGATAAAAGGATTGCTCCTGTCACTAACTTCATTTGGCTTTAAATCCTTCACTTCATTCTGTTTGGTTACGCACCTTCCCTTTCTCGAAAATGGAGCCGAGTGGATCCAACTATTTCAGCTGGATATTCAACTCACTTGAACCACTAAAAGCAATACACTTCTATTTATATAATTCCATAATACTAAAAACTGAGACCAAATTATATATTTATACGTTCAAGGTAATTTTAGTAATAGAAGTCGAACATAAAATGCATTAGTTGTATATGCCTTGACAGTCATAATTTTAGTTCAGGTGTAACTTTATAGATATGGAACTTTATAGGTATTGTAGTTCCATACATAATTTTAGTTAAGTTGTACCTTTATGGGGACAATGGTCAGACGATGGTTCTTACATTTCATATAGCTCTTTTCAAGCAGCTTGTGCATTTCATATAGCTCTTTTCAAGCAGCTTGTGCAGTTTCTGAAGTGACATGAGATGAGATAGGATTGCATGGGTTTGAGTGCAATGAGCATGATCTTTTAGGATTCTATAATTTCAAGCCAACATGACGCGAATGAGCTGGATCAATAATATATTTAAGACAAATACCAATAAATGAGATCTCATAGTCTAGCTAACCCAAATGGTCCATAGCAATACCCAAGTATCAAGAAAGTATTTTGTGCCCAACAGACATATGTAGTTTAAATAAGACAAATAACATCATTATACTACTGGCAGGATCAAGTTTGTCTAGGCACAAAGATTGGATAATCATCACAAAACCTGGCAAGATCAAGTTGCCTGGGCACAGTGGAGCACTTAGATTGGATAATCATCACAAAATCTGCACTGTACAATTGGGCACTAAACAATATCTGCACCATACAGTTGAACGCTAAGCAGTGGGGCTAAATCAAATTGTCAAAAAATGTAGAGTATTACATACTGAAATTGCAGATGAGAAAGACCAAGAGGAGCAAGTTAAAACTACCTACTGATCCTACGATACAAAATGAACAAAGAAGGCTTAGTTTTAGTATGAGAGCTCTTGTTAATGATCTCAAGAAGCATTTTCTAACTACAACAGATTATCATTCTGTCCAACATTGTATCATTCAAGATCATTTAATTCACTAAACCTGCAGGATCTACATTTAAATTACCTGGCAGTTGATAGAAAACATGAGGGACACATATGGCTAATTAGCAGACATATTAAGTGTCCCAAAATGGTACTTGAACATGACAAGTCAAAGCATTACCAGAAGGTTGTAAACTAACCTCTGCATCTGATGTCATAAATGGTGATGAAAAATCTCCAATGTAGTCCAAGATCTAAATAAGGACAACATAGCAATGATGCAAGACATATAATAAGCATCCTAAAATGATCTTGAAAATTAAAGTTGGAGCTAAACCAAAAGATTGTAAAAAACCTTGGCTTTTGAAGTCATAAATTGCTTCTGAAGTCGTAAATGGTGATGAAAAATCTCCAAGTAGCCCAAGATCTAAATAAGGACAGCATAGCAATGATGCAATACAATAGCTCTTTAATAAGAAAATAAAACATAAAGTCTACCCTTGTTTTAGATCAATTGTAAGGTCTGAGAGACTAAATTGCAGCCCAAGGGATCGAAGTGTCACATTTCCATCTCCATTGGAAGGACCAAAGTGCAAGGCACTATTGCTATGTTATATATGGCATGGAAGTACAAAAATGCAAGGCACTATTGCCATGTTATATACATGGAAGTATGCAATGTAGGCACAAATTCCCTTTTGCAAACTGTAAGGCTTTGCTGAAGGCTTTGGCTGGAAGGGCATTTGCTTGAAAAGGTCTTCTGCCTCATAAAAGCAGCCTGAACATCATGTCAACCATCATAGTAACTCATTTGTGTCAGCATGTGATCTTTGCTAAGTCAACTAAAATATTGACATCTCCTGTATATCAAGCCCATGTTGCTGCATGCACAAAGAAGGCTGAGAGACACTATCTGATCTGGCCTTATACATGTAACATTCTATCTGAAAGCAATAAAGTGTCAACATGTGATCTTCGCTAAGTGAACTAAAATAGTGGCATTTGATGTATATCAGGCCATGTTGCTGCATGCACAAAAAAGGCTGAGAGACCCCAACTGGTATGGTCTGGTCTTATACCTTTTTGTAACATTTTATCAAAAAGCAGTAAAGCCTTCTCCATTCCATTTGATGCTTGTCTTCAAGCCCCATCTATTCCAATCAAATTCAAAGACCTCAAAGATAAATAAGACGACAACCAAGACAAACAACAAATTTCGATTTGTAAAATGTAATATTTTCAATTTACCTAAGCATGCATGTTACAGCAGCTGTAACAACTCTTCTGCATTGTTTATTTTTCCTTCTGTGAAAGCAAAAATGCATGGAGCGAGCCATGGAACTTGAAAACTTACCTGATGTGATGTATTAGAGCTTAGTATCAGCAGAAGAAGATGCGAAGGATATGACAAAACTTGAAGTGAATGTATGGGATGTAAATATGTATGTGTCACTGGCATCACATCCTGCATAGTACAAATGCATCATACATTATACCAATTTGCAACATGTGCTTTCTAAATCATTGCTTTAAATGAGACATTAGATAATCAGCAAATACCTGATACTCAACTTAACATAAGGAAGAAGCGTAGATCAATATGCTAGATACGGATTCCTGAATCACTGAATTAGACACCTTTGCTAGTAAATTTGCAGACTGCTGAAGGTCAACGTAGCATAAGAAAGAAGTTGCCCCAACAAATACAAAAAATGGATATAACTCTCATGTTCTGATGAAGCATGATGAAGCAGATGATTTTCTGCTTGTGCACACTAAAAAAGAGCCTATTGAAAATAGGAACATAATTGTGCTTCCACATATAATCATCCTGAATTAACATAGTGCATCTGCTAGCAGTTCATGTAATTTCGGCTGGCCAGGTAACTGCCAGACTACTCACATGTACAAAATTTTACACTGCTCAATCCAGCAGTGCACAGCAGTCCGAGATCCTTTGCAAGAGGGCCAAGGGGTTATGTGGGCAACGGTGGTCTTGGTTGTGAAAGAGTGCAGTAATTGCCATGCCGAGGTGCAGCGCTGCAGAAAAAATGATCTATACAAATTCATCATCATAAAACCATAATAAAAACATGCTTCTAGATTAAGCACACCTATAAATGATCAACATGAATGCATCCCCTGCGGCAGCCTATAGTTCTGAATAATAAATAGGAACATGTATTCAGGATACAACTCTGAATAAAAAATAGAAACATGTAGGATACCACGAACCCTAATCATAGTGCTCGTGGCCTCCATGCCGTGCTGCAAGCTTCCAGAATCCCGGTGCATGGATGGAAAGCTTCACCGAAAGAAAAAATTCTACATCCGGCCAATATGGAAATCATAGAAATCATAATAAAAAATGCTCTCCCAATTTTTGGAACATCGGGAATTTTTCACGGTTGCCAAAACGCTTCCAACCTTAGGGAAACCATCTTAGAAAAAAATCTAAAAAAGTTTTCCGCCTGCCGGGAAACCGAATTTAATTTGTTATCACTGAAGGTTTGTCCAAATTGCCAATTTAGCAAGGGCCACGTCGTTGGAGGTAACAATCTTGCCATCACTAGTAGTGATCATGAAGGAAAGGCTCTAGCCAATCATGACTCTTGGGCTCTATAATTTGTCCCCAATTTCCGAATAGAGGTTGCCATCCTGTCCTAGATCCCTTTAGAAGCACTCCATGTTAGGGTTGCCCTTAAGGGGCGAATTTTAGCCCAATGGTTATATTTTGATTATTTTAAAAAATGCCATACGAAACCTTAGTAGAATACTATTGAATTTTGATTGTTGAATTTTCGCCCAATTTTGACGGTTCATCTAGCCGTAATTTTTTGTTTCGCCCTAATTTTTTGGGCCAAGGTCTACGGTTCGCCGCCATTTCTCCGGAAGTTGTAGGCAAATATGGACCAAGGGGGAGTCACTTAGAAGACCCCCCAAAACCACGTGCATAAACATGAAGGGGGGTGTTTTTGGGGTTGCGTCGTATGTATACCTACGGCACAATTTTTTTTTTTTTTTTTCGTAGAAGAATAAAGAGGGGGTGTGCTTGGGGGGGAACCAAGTCCGGTATGATACGGGAAGGGGTTCCTTGTCTTTCTTGTTCGACAGGCTATTCCTAGTGGAATCAACAAGGTTGCTTAGGCTTTGGCTAATTATAAATAGCCTTGGATTATGCTATGTTGTGTGTGTGTTATTTATTGGTTCAAAGCAAGTTAGTGTATACATAAAATTGTATTACCGTTAGGGCAAGTTAGGGTTTTTTTATTACAAAAGTGTCATTTCCACTTATCCAAACTACCACCATCATTTAGACTCCTTAGTACATGAACTGCAAAAAATGGTTTATTTGGGATTCAGAAAACTATAACTGTATTGGCAAATCAAAGAACTATCAGAGAACTAGAACTGTACTGACAAATCAAAGAACCATCTTCTGTCTCTATACCTTTCTTGTGGCATTGTGAACCCTCAACCTTGATAGTCTTCGCTTCATATAAAATCTGCAAGTTTTGTAACAAAACTTCATGGTTTTCGCTTCACAATAGGTGATTTTCGAGAGCATGTTTCTGTTGGTGGAGCTCTGCCTCTTCTCCACCAACAGAAACATGCTCTCGAAAATAAACTTGCTGCAAATCTGCACCAGGATTATGTCCGAGCATTATAAAATGTCCGAGCTGCTTATATATACTGCGTTCACCCCAGCGGCACCCCTGTCTGGAAGGAAGTTATCCGGTCTCCAAGCTATTGGTTATCTTGCTGCAGCTGTTGACAAATCTGGGCAAGCTGTTGCAGCTGCTGTGCATATGATGAAATTTCTCCCAATGTCAAAGAACTGCTCAAGGGAATCGCCCTGGCAATCTAAACAAGCATTACAGAGCAGGACCTGGATTTGCTCAGATCAAATTTGAGCTGAGCAA
>JAANSK020253975.1:0-12970 GCA_011763485.2 Isoetes engelmannii
TTCAGGTATGATACGTATAGTACTGTGAGGAAGGTACGGGACGTACGTAAACGTTAAGTACGGGTACGTAAACAACATTGGGGGGCAGTTGGTTGTGCATTCTCTGCATAGCAAGAACAGGTCAGGTGTTAAACACAGAGTCGAAGGAATCCTGTAATCGGTGACTGGCCGTTGACTGCAGAGAGAGGAAGGTGTGAGGGAATCCGGCAAGCAAGAAAAACTGGGAAGTATAGGCGTGAGCCTCGGCAGATTGGAGAAGAAGGTGTTTTGTGAGACAATAAAAAGGTTTTGTGGCAGAATTTGAAGATGCAGGAGCTTGATTGCGTTTACATAGAAGCAGGAGGCAGAGTACTGGTTTGCTAGGTTCGAATCCCAGGCCGATTTGGCAACCGATTTGGCTGTATAACAGGGCTGGACGATGTAACATTGGATTTAGAAGATCTAGCTCCTTCGTGTCTGCTTGCCAGGACTGTGTGGATCCGGCCTGTGTTTACAGCAGGGAGGTTTGAGAAGGGAAAGAATGCCTCGTATAACTGTTAATGGTGCAAAAATGTGATATTTTTTATTCGCGCCATTGAAACACCATGGTTTGTTGTGCACCATTGAAAGATGCGCAACAGTTTTGGTTCAAAAAAATTTAGGCCGTTGATCTGGCATTAAACTCAGAATATTCGCCAAATCAATGGTCAACAAGAAAAATTGAATACAGATCCATAAAGATAAAATAGAGAAACGTATATATGAGTGATATTATATGTTACTAAGGTGTTTGGAATTAGGAAAAGTTACTGAAATATCCTAATTGTTTGCTGAAATTACCAAAATGCCCCTCAACCAGGGGCATTTTGGTAAATATGCTAATAACTTTTCTCTGATAATCCGAATGCATGAATAGTAGACAATGATGAGGGCTTTCCAATAAGTGTAATATCACCTGATTTGAAGATCGTGTCATTAAGTTATGACATATTTTGCTCTTAAAATTTTAAGAATTTAAGATAGCATAACTTTACGTCAGTAAGTTCAATTCAGACAATCTTATACACATTGGAAAGCACTCATCATTTTCTTTATTTTGTTTGAAGGGCACATTTGCATTTGGATTATCATTAAAAAGTTATGATCATTTTCACCGAAATGCCCCTGGTTGAGGGGCATTTCAGTAATTTCAGCAAACAATAAGGGTATTTGAGTAACTTTCCCTTGGAATTATTCCCCCTATTTACACGCGTGGACAATGTAAATGAGGCTTGAAATGCCTAATGCTTGCTTAAATGCATGTCGACGATCGAATAGAATAGAATAGAATAGAATAGAATAGAATAGAATAGAATAACATTGTTATCGTCCACGGAGGCCAGTTGGCCTATGGGACCTGTACAAAGGGAAGCAGCAAGCACATTACGGTTCGGGTGAACCCCCCCCCCTCCCCCGAAGGGAAAAACTGTGGCCACAATGGGCCTGCTGGTATACCAACCACGAGGATGCCATCACAAGCTAGAGGGATAAAGCTGATGCCTTCCGGCTATGACCTCTTGAAGATATGAACCAAGAGTTCCCACTGCGTCGGTGCTCAGCAAATGATGCAGTGTCTGGTTTGGTACCATTAACTGCAGGTACCATGCCCTAATCTGTTCATAAGAGGGGCATGCTAGCAAAGCATGGTGCTCGTCTTCAATGACCTCCTGATGGCAGTATAGGCAAGTCCTGTCCTCTCGTACTTCCCTTGCCCATCGCCCTGTTTCAATATGGAGGCAGTGCCCCACGTCCAGATGGACGCTATTAGCCTATACTTTCATAGAAAGTCGGGTGCGCAGGTACTGTTGGGGTCCCCGTAGTAGTGCGGGATTCACATGTTGTCTGTATTGCCCGAGCTTGACCTGCACCAGGGCAATAGCCACAATGTAAAATCACCCTTTCTCTTTTCTCTTAGGAACACTTTTATTCATGAAACAAATTTGTGATTCGCCACCCCATTATTCATGAAACAAATTTGTAGTCCGCCATTTCATCATGATGACAAGAATTTTAGATTTGTATACTTGAGTGTGTTAAAAACAATTTAACAACAATTATGTACAATGTAAGCCCACAAATTTATAAAATGTTAGAAACACTTTTATTCATGAAACAAATTTGTAATTCGCCACCCCATTATTCATGAAACAAATTTGTAATTCGCCATTTCATCATGAGGACAAGAATGCTTTAGCTATGTATATCTGAGTGTGTTAAAAACAATTTAACAACAATTATGTACAATGTAAGCCCACAAATTTATAAAATGTCAGAGTTTTAATAAGAACCATGCACGACTAAGTTCCAAGCTAAGATTAAATGGATTAATCAAAATTCATAGAAGACCAAACAAGGAACTAAGTTCTTAAGGTAATCACAATTTATAAAACATAAAGTATACATGTATATATACATCATGACATTGACATCTACAATGCAAGAAAACAAAAGGTTTAGGGTTTAGGAGAGAAAGCATCTTGAATACAAAGAAGGGTAACATGCACAACTAGTGGTTGCTCAAATTCATTAGGCGCCGGCATCGGCGTTGCCATTCGTAACCCATTTTGGAACTGCTTGAAAGGTTGAATATATTCAAGCTCCCTAGCACCATGAAGATTCTTGAGGGTTTGAAGAAGTTCAGCAAGGCTTGTCTGCATTCCAGTTCCATTTGGCACACAGTTGGAAATAACGATCTTAAAGGCGGCCCATTCGAGAATATTGAGGGCATGGCGGGCATCGCCATCAACATGAGAGCTGAGAAAATCAACAGCATCGTCATCCACCACAAGTTGAACATGGAGGTGAGGATGGACAGAGAGGGATTGAACAAGACCATGGGCCTTATCATCGATGGCGCGTTTAACAATCTCCTTGACATGGGGAGGCTCCAATTTTCTGAGTTGAAAGAAGCTACATTTGGAAAGGATAAGGGGACTTACAGAGCCATGAGGGTCGAGGCTACTGGAGCCACATAGGATAATATCCCCACTGGTGATATAGGGAACCACGATCTCCTGCTCTTGGATAGGAAACTCGAAAAGATTGTTCGTAAAGAGCAAGCAAGGCTTAGGGGAACGTTGGGCCTGAGCTTGGGTGAGGACCTGCCGGAGAAGCTGGGAATCGGAGCCGGGAAACAGGAGGCCGAGAAAAGTGAGGTCGAGAAACCGGGAGGCGGAAATGGCGAATGAGGTCTTACCGGAAGAAGGTGGTCCGGTGAGCCAGAAGGAGGAAGGGGTGGGGGAGTGGAGGAAGGCGCGGAAGGATCCGCGGGGTCCCAGAAGGTGCTCCTGCCCCAAGATTTGGTCTAAATCGCGGGGCCGCATGCGCTGCGCAAGGCACCGCATCCCGTGGTCCGCCCGCAGAATCGCGAAGGGCTGCGACGCCTCCTCCACCTCCGCCGGATCTGTCAAGAAAATTGGGGGATCCTGAGTCGCCGGACTGTTCGATCCTTGGCTGCTTGTCGCCATCGCCTCTCTTCCTTCCTGCTAAAAATTGCTCCCCTTCTCCTCCGCCCTCCGTTTCCCTGCGTATCTCTTTTACGGCCCAGATCTGCATGCACCTTCTTTCTTAATTTGGACTTTGCGTGCTTTCCCATCTAATCTTCCTCCCTAACAATTCACAACTTGTCATGTATTGAACTAATGCTCGTGTCCTCAAGATAACCACAGAAAAAAGTACACCCTAGTTTATCTTTTTCTTTCCTTTTTTGCCAGGTGCATGCATCGTTTGGCTCTCCTAAATGGCAAGTTTGCTTAGGGACGCCCCACATGTGAGCGTCACCCGCTTGTCGTCCGGCTTGACGCTCTGGAATTGCTTCAGCAGTTCGGTCCAAGAACGGCTCCAACAGCTTCCATCCGTCTCCAACCCTGCGCATGTGAACAGTGACGAATTTTGCATGTGAAGCGTCCCTTAGGGATGCCTCATAAGGGACACCTCACATGTACACAAATTGTGCCAGAGCGTCAGACGTTCAAGCCGTTGGACGACAAACTGCTCAAGTAGTTTCTGGGTTGAACGTCTCCACCGTCAAGATGGACGTTTCAAGCACAGCACTACTTTTCTTCTTCTAAAATAGACCAGCTCTTCCGTCCACATCTGAATGGCTCAAAAAATATGGTGGGCGTTTTGACGGTGGGAGCAGCTTCCTGCTCTTACATGTGAAGCGTCTCTTATGGGTTTTGAATTCAAAGGTCTACTTGCTACTCAACACTCGCTAGAGCTCCGTTATTTTTACTTGATGCTTTGCATCATTGCAAGGTAAGAGGTTTATGTATTATTGGGTAATTCTTGTGTGTGGGGGCACTTTACGTTAGGGATAATGTTAAGGCATAGGACATTAATTGGGGTAAGGGCGTGGCGAGCCCGTTAGGGCGTGGCGAGCCCGTTAGGGCGAGCCAGGCCCGCACCCCAAGAATCGCCCGCACCCCAAGAAATGTCATATGCCTTAACATTTACCTACGTAAAGTTAGGGTTGGGGGAAATTTCATACAGCTTTTTTTTGCAGATCTTTGCGCAGGGAGGGCGCTGCTCCAACGCAATGTGGATTCCGGCGGGCCTGGCAGATCTTTGCGCAGGGAGGGCGCTGCTCCAGCCATGTATACTTCGGCCATGTTTACTCCGGCCATGTCAGCACCTTGAGAGGCTTGAATGTTCTTCTCGCTTTCTTTTTTCTCCAGAACAGAACGCTTTCTTTCACGTTTTCTTTCTCCAGAACAGCCAGAGCTCTTTCTTTCTCGCTTTCTTTCTCCAGAACTTTAGGGCCATCAAAAACCTGCTTGCATTGCATCTATGGCGGATTAATCAGCGTTGAATAGACCTCTGGAGGCTTGAATAGATCTCTGGAGCCTTTTTATGTTGTAGAAGCCGAGCATCGAATGTTCAGTTAGCAGTTTCATAGATCAAAGCCTTCATATTTCATAGATGTGTGGAGGTCCGGAGCATTTTAGGCCCGCTGTGGCAGGAAATTTTTGTCCCTAAATTTCTTGCAGGAGGTGTGATGACAGTAACTTGGTAAGGATGGAACTCTTTATTTTCCCTTTCCCGTTTTCTGCAGCTAACTAACAGTTGTTTCTTCTGCAAACAGAGTACTAATTTAAGAGAAACACATAGATTTTTAGACAAGGAAGATAGTAAGGCTCATAGAGCTAGCAGCAGATAATGTATTTAGGCTTTCAAGAAAGCGCTAGAACGGTGGCTGCAGCGTAGTTTAAGAGAAACACATAGATTTTTAGACAAGGAAGATATTAAGGCTCATAGAGCTAGCAGCAGATAATGTATTCAGGCTTTCAAGAAAGCGCTAGAACGGTGGCTGTAGCGTAGAGCAGATGGAGGGCTGGTACACGCAGGCAGGCCTGGCCACGCAGGCATAGGCACTGGCCACGTAGGCACAAGACATTACGCAGGAAATTATAGCATTTAAAAACCCTATGAAATATGGAGAAATTTCCTCCACCCTAACTTTACGCTTCATAAAACCTAAGGCAGCGCCCCTCGTGCGCTGCTCAAAATTTTGGGAGCGTAAAGTGCCCCCACACAAGAATTATCAAACGTAATGCACAAATAGTTTATATTACGAACTAAATTAGTGTTTTCATCGGCGAAGAGACTGCCGATGGCAAAAATTCAGGGTGATGGTCCTAGTAGATCCGTCCTAAAAAACTTTTTTTTTTTTTTTGAAACATGGGCCCCTAGCTCTGCCACGTGTGTATCTGTTGTCCCTTCTTCCTACCTTCCTTCCTTCCTTTTTTGCTACCTTGTTTTGCCCTTTTACACGTGGCTTGTGCATGCCATGTACAGTTCTCATCACTGCATTTCACCCTAACTGTGAGCTACCTCTAATCGCTTTGAATTTTGTGTATGAGGCAATGGCAATGGTGTGAACTGCATTCTAGACGTCTACTAATGAATCAAATACTATTCCTTTAACTAGTTGCATATCAATAAGTATTGTAAGAGTTCCTTCTACAACATTAGAGACAGAATGAGAATATAATAACTGTAAACTATATTAAATCTGATAAAAAACATAGAAGAATGCAAGCATGCTTTTCAAATCTCTAAACCCAATGAACATTTAATAATATAGAGATTGAGCAGTAAAGCATTCCAAAACAAGAACCTAAACAAAAGTTTCTGAAGCAATATTTTTTGAACCAACGTAGAAGCATTCCGAGCATGCAAAAAAATGATTCATGCCAAAAACGAAAACAAAGATGCTCATTTCATGTCAAATTCATGTATAAAATTGATTCAGAAGTGAATCAACGATGAAGGAAGAGAAAAATAAAAAGCATTACTCGATGAGAGATTATTATCTCTCCTTATCTCTCGTGCTATACCGTATAAAATTTATTTATCGACTTTTTTTTGTCCTATAGCGAGCTAGTTACGCGATGAGAGATTATTATCTCTCCTTAACTCTGTGCTATTAATACCGTATAGCACGAGAGATACAAAATCTTCTGTGCATGTGGCCAAGGGGGAGGGAGGGAGAGTGGGACTTTCTTACCTTCGGAGTACACCAATACATGCCCTAGCTTACAATTACATACTGCATATGGAAAAAGTTTGAATAATGAGTCTCAGAGCCTTTCCTAAGACAAGAGAGCTATTGACAGTTTGGTCAGTTAGATACAAATGGCTAAAGTTGCACTTCCATCTGCCCCTCTACCAAGGACCCATCGAGCCGACTCCTCGGCGAGCCAGTTAGACAGTTGTCTAAGTGCCCACGAGCAACTCCAAGGCCATTCGAGCTGAAGTCTGAGGACATGATTTCCAAGGAACGAAGGGGAGCCACGCTCACTAACCTTTACCTTTCTAGTCAGAGGAACTACCACCGCTGCCCGGCATTCTTGCTAGCATGTCGGCCACACCGATGCTTAGTCAAACTGGACCACACACCATAATGTTGCCCAACTCATGGCAATCACCTAGTAAGTCCATGAAGATCATATGTGGTCTTGACTTGGAAGCGGAAATAAGTTGAAAGCCTCTGCATTAAGAACATACTGCAATACAAATGCATGACTAGTTCTTTGCCCAAGGTTCTGACTACGAGAACCTTTCCATGAGATGATTGGCTAGAGCTTTGAGAGTAACATCAAACATCTAGAGCATATCCATCCAAAAAGAATATATCTCTAGACTTAAGACTTCAGCCCAACTGACCCACAAACAGACTCTAAGTTAATAAAATTCAAAATGGGGGAGATGCACCAACCTGGAGGTGTCTATGGTCAAGGAGTGACTAGTTGGTCAATATACACTCCAAATAGTGTGAGGCACTGTGGACATCCCTGCGCACTCCCACATTACTATTGATAGGGTGGCATGATGGGGCATTCGAGACATGACTGTTTTATACAGCCTATGCAGATCGTGGTGGATACCTAGCTACGATAATCTCTCCCACAGTATCGAAAACCTTTGCAAAATCCACGAAACAGCAGTACAGACCCTGTCGTTTATTTATATTGTCCTCTAATGGAATGTGTAATGTGAAACTGTGATCAATAGTGGAATACATTAGGTCTAAAACTTGCGTGTCCAAGTGCGTGTACCCCTGCCTCCTTTCCCCATGGTATCAATTATTGTTCAGAGGATTCCATCAAGCAGTTTTGCCAACAAAGGAATTACCATAATTGCGCAATAATTGATAGATTGAACTACTTTGCTAACGGTCCATTGCATGGGAAAGACTTGATGGGTCTCCATTGAACAAACTGGTTTAGAATTGGGACAATCTGAGGTCCAACTCACTTCAATAGTTTTACATGCATGCCATCTAGATCTATCTTGCCATTTGTAAGCCCATTTGCAAGCCATGGATGGCATCTGTCTTTATTATACTCAATGAGAGACCAGTTTGTGCTGGCAGAGTATTTCGAACCATGTTAGGATCATATCGAGTACTGCAATCACTAGTACTACATAGGCTTGCGTAATCGACATAGGCTTGCTTAATACTCTCCTTCAAATGTTCTGGGGTGGCGGTCAAGAAGGTAAACATTTTTGTTGATGTTATGCAACGTAATGTGTCTTATTGTCTTTGATGAAAGCTCTGTATTGCCTCTGATAGGTGTAGAGCGGGATCAACTACCAGTATGAACTCTCGTTTAAGATCTTTGTGTTCATCATTAAGCCATTTGTTTTGGAGGAAGCTGGATGTGCATGATGGTCTACTAGTGCGTCTTCTAAGAGAGATGTTTGTCTTCATGTGGCAAACTGCCAGCCTAGAAAAAGGAACGATGCCATTAGCCTTTGCATCAGCCATATATTTTTTAGCGCAACAGCCCAACCTCGGGTGTCACAATATCTCAAAGCCTAGCCTATCCACGTGTCCCAAAAAATGACTTGGACAAGATTTCGATCGTAGGATTTTGATCTAAAAGTAATAAACGGTTGAGAAAAATAACAAAATACGCTTCGAAATATGGCCTTTCCTAAACGGCGGAGCATGCCTTCTAGTCAATCGCTTGCAGTTGGCATCGCTTCCCTGCACCATGTCTTACATTCCGTTCCTCATCATAATACATGGCCCATGGATCTAACTGGCCTAGGACCTGGTCAGAATACACGATGCGATTTCACTACCTGATAGAATTGTCTTTCATTTTTGTGGAATTCAGGGCTTCTTATAGATGTATTCTTGCAGCCTAGCAAAATCCTAATGTAATTGTGCTCGGTTCTGGAGTCTACTCAATCGTGTACTCCTTCAACGATGGCGCTTAATGCCCTGGGCACTCAACAGTGGGTCATATCAGGTGCTTGATTGGCATGGCGTTCCTGTTTTCAACCTTTTTGTTGGTTCGGCGCACCTCTTCTGCCATGGGTGGCATGACTATTGTGTAGAACCAAGATCCCAAAGCAAGCGGTGCGTTTTCTTCTCTTGTAGTGTCTTCAGCAGGTTGGAGTTGTTATTATATATACATTTATGCTTTCAGAGATTCCCGATGGCATATGTTTGTCTGGGCAGTGTAGGTTTTTGTCTATAGCTCATTTTGATTGTGCTTTAGTTTATTCTGCATTGGTGATTCAGATCTCAAAACTATTTGCATAAATTATGACTACTATCTGATGGTACTTCCTACCTTTGTACTCAAGAGCATCAGGCTTTGGTTATTTCTGCATAGCATAAGTTATAATTATAGAAATTTAATTTGGAAAGTCGTCTTGTTTATGGACTTCGTCACATTTAAAATTCAACCGATCTGTTTGTGTGGGAATAAAAGTTGTCCTTTTCTTGCCAGCATGATGGACTGAGGTTTCTACAAGCAATTATAAGTAGATATTCTATTATTTCACTTCCTTTGGCAGCATAATTGCATTGTTTGGTTAAACATTGGGCTTTCGTTGACCATAGGAAGTTGTTCCTTCTTTAAGTTTGTCCACTGCAAGCTTGTAGAACGAATACTTCCTTGAGCTGATCCTTAGGTTCAATGTGTCATAAGGATTTTTTTAGAACCTTGAGCCCATTGATGATCTGGCCCTGCCAAATCATCTTCAACTCAATGTCAATTAGTTCTTTTTGATGGAACATCATGGAACGATTTGATTTTAGCGCGATTGGAACAAAGCACATTTTACTCAACATGTTTTCCCATGTTTTTTTACTTATGAGTTCCTTTCTACAAGGTTCTTAGGGGGCGGAGTTCTGTGCAGATGTTTAGCTCTTTCCAAAGTACCACAATACCTTCTCCTGAAAGGTCATTCTCCTCTTTCAACATCTTATAATGCCTCTTTGGTCTGATAATGCACTAGACACACAGGGAGCATTGATTTTATCTACACTCACCGGCTTCAACACCTGTTAACACTTATTTATAAGCAGTTATTCAAGGAAATATTGTTTCAATTCCGATTTTTCATGGACATTAATGTCAATTTATACTGGAAGAAGATTCTCTTTACTTCCTATATGTTGAAACCCAGCAGTAGGACATCAAATAGCAGCCATATCACCAAGGAGTAAGAGCACTATGTGAGAGAATACAGTTTGTACAGAGATATCACAGGTAGTTATTAGCATTCCATTGCCAAATGCTTCTACAGAGTAGGTTATTCTGCGAGGGGGCATATATTTCTCTTCTTATAAATACAAAGTGATACTAGAATGCGATTGAATGGGTGATGTTACAGGCCCTATTGTTGTGCATGCGCCATAACATGATGTTCTCGAGCTTCAGAAGATGCTTTTTGAAATAGAAAAGAATTGACGTATAGGGGCAGCCTTTTAATGGTGGCAGTTTAGATCTTAATATTCATAACCTTCATATCATCTTCTTATTTTACATTGAGCATAAAGAGAATATAAGCTTAGATCACCTGTTGTTTTTTTATTGAAGGACGTCATTCTATTCATCATCACATCATGAGTACATTCTACATCACATGGAAGCTAATCCACTACCTAGGTGCGATATGCTAGGAATCATGAGTACATTCTACATCACATGGAAGCTAATCCACTACCTAGGCGCGATATGCTAGGAGCTGCTTTGCATGTGATTATCGAGTACATAGTATATTCTACATCACATGGAAGCTAATCCACTACCTAGGCGCGATATGCTAGGAGCTGCTTTGCATGTGATTATCGAGTACACAGTACATATGGCAGGTGTAAGGTCTCTACCACAGGACCGATTGGTTGTTCTTCCCTACCTAGGCGCGATATGCTAGGAGCTGCTTTGCATGTGATTATCGAGTACATAGTACATATGGCAGGTGTAAGGTCTCTACCACAGGACCGATTGGTCGTACTTGAACCCGTGACCTCGGGGCAATGGATTTTTAGGTCCCCATTACTAGACCGATATTAGTCAGGTTTGAGCCCGTGACCTCGGGTGTGGCAATTTAAGGTCCTGCCGCTAGACCATGCTCCAGTAGCTTCTAGTCTTCTGCTTTTGAATTTACAATTGTTTGTATTCCTACAATAAAATATTTTGTTTTTGGGACCTGCTAACATACTTATCAATAATCAGTAGGTATACAACTATCGGAGTTCATGCTGAACCGAGTTCCAATGCTGAAACATGTCTCAGAAGTACTGTTGAGCTTGATCGTCTTACTGACACTTTGAGACGAACGGACCAAGAAAATGTATATGCCAGTACTGATTAGGATTTCGTGTTATTGTGTGGCAATATATTCTGATATTAAGCAGTATTGTTGTCTGTATACTAGCTGACGAAAGTTATTGCCGAGAATGTTTTTTCATTTGATTCAAACTTTTGGCTTCGGCTTGTGGCTAGAAGTGAGCTCTGCAAATCAGAAGATGATAAGGTATTGATGGTAAATAGAAAATGTTCGATGCATATATGTCGAAAGATCTGGTTCTTGAAATGCACAGATGGACTACAACGAGCTTGCATCAGATATAATGACAATTGTAGAGCGAATTGTTAAGAAAAATCAGGTAGTTGTTCATGGTAAATTTTTTGCTTTTTATCCAAGAAAATGTCTATGCCAGGATTGCTTAGGATTTTGTGTTATCGTGTGAGTATTGTTGTATGTACACTAGCTGACTAAGGTTATTACAAGGTTATTACAGAGAATTTTTTTTATTTGATTCAAACTTTTGGCTTCGGCTTGCGGCTAGAAGTGAGCTCTGCAAATCAGAAGATGATAAGGTATTGATGGTAAATAGAAAATGATCGATGCATATATGTCGAAAGATCTAATTCTTGAAATGCACAGATGGACTACGACGAGCTTGCATCAGATATAATGACAATTGTAGAGCGAATTGTTAAGAAAACTCAGGTAGTTGTTCATGGTAAATTTTTTGCTTTTATAACTTACATTTAGTTGGCTACTGATAAAAGGGCAAGCATTCCCAGAGTTGATGACTTGTAGTGGTCTTCCAGGAAAAAAAAAGAATCAGCAACAGATGTACTAAAATCGATTGTTCATGGTAAATTTTTGCTTTTATAACCTGCAGTTGGCTACCGATAAAAGGGCAGGTGTTCCAAGAGTTGATGACTTGTAATGGTCTTCCAAATAGATGTACTAAAATCGATTATTCATCCATTGATTCTATCAAATGAGGAATTTATGTCACCTTCTGATCCACAAATGATTGTGGACATGAAACATGTTTCATAAATAATGTCTTCTTTATCATGTCTTCACAACCAAGATAATCATGAAAAGTTCAAGAAGTGGAGAGATTTCTAATAATCTACAAGTAGAAATTCCAATTTGTATTAGGTTTTGTAATATGTATTTAACAATGCATGTTCGCACCTGATATGGACATCGGACCCCTTGCAGCCAGAATCAGATAGAGTAGGTCATTATCCAGACAAAACCTGTCCTTTACCTGCCATTAAAAAGAAAAGTTGTATTCTTAACTCAACCAATTAGCCTAACTATCTATTTGCTAGCAAGCATCTAATGTCACATCCAGTTGAGAATTTGGCATAGGCTTGGCTATGGATAAGTGGATTTGTAATGATCGACAGCTTATCAAGGAACATTGTTGTAAGCTAATACATGTGGGACCTTTGTTCTCAATATTAGATAGTTGTCCAATTATGATATCTGTATATATGCATTGAGAATATTCTAGGACGCTTCTGCATGCACTTGATGGCAAATCTCCTCCTCTGAGGCGTATATTTCTAGAAGACATACATTTGATGGCAAATTTCCTCCTTTGAGGTGTATATTCTTAGAAGATATACAGTGGTAAGAGAACTTGAATGGGGAAAAAAGTCGCATTTGTAAAAAATGGGTCGTATTCTTGTGTTTGGGTCTCATGCAGTAATGTGGGTCGCAGCTCTTTTCAAGGAGTGATCTAGTGAAAAAATTGAAGTTTTACATGGAGAGCATTCATTCATAAAAAACATTAATTTAGTATTAACTTCACGAGAAGAGACTCTACATAATTCATTCATTTACAATAAAATTTACATTGGCAATGCCTTCATACAAGCTCCATGGCATGCAG
>JAANSK020253986.1:0-12970 GCA_011763485.2 Isoetes engelmannii
GCTCTTAAAAAGAAGCTCTCAGTACAAAGTAAAGAAAATCTATGAGCACCTTAATGTTATGATGGGGATTTCCAAATTTGCTGTTATTTGGAATTTGGACTTAGCTAATGTGAAAACTCTCTTCAGCAACGTCTGGAATTCCTATGCTTCAAGAAAGGTTTCTTATTTTATCTGGCTTATTGCTAATGGTAGCGTTCCTTCCTTGAATCTCTATGCAAGAAGAGACCCGAGTCTCTCCTCTGCTTGCCCTCTCAGTTGCAATCAGGTAGAAGATATGTCTCATAGTTTTTTCTGTCCCAAGCTTACTTCCTTTTGGAGATGGTTTGACAGTCAATTTGGCGCTTATGATAAGTCCTCCATTATTAGCTTTATTCAAAGTAATGACCCTTTCAAAAACACTATTGACTTCATTACTTTATGGAATATATGGAAGTCTAGAAACAGATGTCTTTATGGTCATAAGAGACTATCCATGACTTGGATTAAGATTCATGTTAAATATGACATTGAAATATGTGCCACTGCCCATAGAAATGTTTTTGCTGACAACTATGACAGGTCTTGGGATCAACTTGGTGAATTTGTTGGGTACCATAATTTGTTTGTTTCTAAAATTCCATTCTCTGGTTCTAACTGAAAATTTCCAATTTTGTGATTGATATCAAAGAAGACTATTTTGGCTGTCAGGTTGCTGCTTGAAGAAATTGAAGATTGCTGGCTTTGGTTGGCACACATTGCTACTAAAACACTGTTTTATTTCTTGACATTTGGTCCATCCGTATATTTCACTTTTCAAAACTCTGTTGTGTTTAGTTGTTAAGTCTACTATGAAGACTTCTCAACTAAGTTGTATGAGTTTCCTTAATTAATGAAAAAAGTTTCTCGTTCCTTCAAAAAATAAAAATAAAAAATGTTTCACGACAGATTGTGTGCAGAGATAGCTAAGTTTTTGGTTGTTCAAGATTGATGGATTTGGCAGGCGCCAGTGGCAACTATGGCGGCTTCTTGGCCACACCTTCATGATCTTCTACATGTTTGACACAACCACATAGCGTAACAAAAGAAGCTTTGGCATGCAAATAGCAATGGCGAAAAGTTTTCTCATCAGTTGGGGTTTGTTTTCCTCAGCATCAAGCTCCATATTCCCAGAACTTTCCAACTCCTGTACAAGCCCAAACGCTTGGCACTCTGATCATCGTATTCTGACAATTCGCTAACCCAACAACAGGCAAAGGGGTTGAAAATTTCACAACTCCTGTTGGGGCTTACCAATTTTCTTGCAGAAGCATGTGTTGTAGTTTTTCCTTCTACCCCTTTTGCTTCTTGATCCTTCTAATCCTTATTTCTTGCAAATCTTGGATGGGTTCTACAGGAGAGATACATCAAATGGCAAAGGTCATAGAATTTCTCAGCTTTGCGCTTTTTCAAAGGCTAATAGATCATGGAGGGTTGGCATCAAGAAATATAGCAATACTCTCTCTTACCACAACAGAAAAACAACGAACAAAAAGATATTGGGAAAAATCAAATCTCAGTCAGGACCTCCATTACGATGGCGTATTATCCCACATCCCCATCATTGGTCTCAAGAGGCAAACGCAAGACCATTTTGGTTGCTGCTACAAGGAATTGGAACAAATAAACTGGAAGAAGAGATGAGAAATTCAAGAACTAATTTGGGCCTAAAACAATCTTTAATCTTTCATTTTAATAAGATAGATGGAGGGGCCTTGAACGAGATCATATGAAATGAAGGCTGCCACCCTCCACAAAACTGTGAAGCAGGAGGAAGAGGAGGAGCTCGTGCTCCTCAACAATGTAAATACTTTGCACCTCTTCATCACCTTCCAAATGCACCTCTTCATCACCTTCCAAATGCACCTCTTAATCTAAACCCTTCAATACACCTCTTCATCTTCTCCTTTAAAATACATCACCCCTTCATCACCACCAATAAAACCATTTTAACAGTCTTTAACCACAATTAATCCCCCCCCCACCCCCAATAATATATTTTATTTTATTTTATTTTATTTTATTTTATTTTTATTTTTTATTTTTTTGGTGCCAAAATCCTGGTTTGCAGAGGGCCCTGGTATAGGTCATACACGTTAAGTCTTTTCGTCAATGTAATATCCAGAGGGAAAAGACAGCGATTGTCATAGATCTTCTTAAGTAGTTTCTGCCATCTTTTCCTCCTTAGAGCTTTCAACCTTTAGGCCCTGTGGAACCTCTAACAAATGCTGGGCTATCCTTATAAACTCTTTTGGGTTCGTCTAGTCACCAAGGCCTGCTGCTCTAGTCTCTCCCTTCTGTCTGCTGTGCTTGCAGTGTCATGAAAACCACCTTTGATGTGGAAGCCACTTCTAATAGGGTCACCACTACTACCACTTGCTTTCCTTGTTGTGCAGATGGCAGAGAGCTGACTCGAGGACTAGGCTTTGGACTCGATCGAGGACTTCTCTTGCGAGGTGTTTTAGGTATACCCTTATGTGACGCTCCTCACGTCGTATATAGTGCTCGTCGTATAGTCCGGAGGAATCCCCCATCCAATGTTCCTCCTGTTGTATGGGCCCTCTGTCGTACTTGAGGCTGGGATGGCTAGACTATCGAGCTGAGAAATGAAGGTGTCTTTCGGCCCTTCCTCATGGGGCACCTACATCAACGGAAGCATAAACATATGATAAGCACAACATTATATAACATAATAATAAATGGCCACAGGGGCTCGTAAGATCCATCCAATCATAGAATCCATAGATACAACATCTATCACATATTATATCACATGGGGACTCCTACCCGGCTCAAACTCATGGAGAAGTTGACTAACGATAAGGGCTCCTAGATAGTCAGACTGAGTTATCACAATGTAGATAATGGCTAGGGTTGACCACTCCATCTGCCCCTCCTGTGCATACTATGCAGATAGGCTGGAACAGGCCATGTAATGATTGTAGCCTTTCGGAGACACAATCTCATGGTATCACCCAATCAGATTAATCTGGATTGCATCTCCCTTGTCCGATGAGGCAGGATAAAGACAAGTCCCCTCCCGAAGATACAGGTTCCATGGGCGACTAGAGGATCGCAACAACACAAGTACATCCCTGACTGAACTCCCCAAATGCCTAGCCAAGACGACACCTGCTAACTAGGCGAGTCAGGACAACACCGCAACCCAGGGAGTGTCGGACCCATAACCGCCCCACACGAAGTGACTGTCTATAAGCCTAGTCCACTAAGAGGACTGCAGTAGCCCCGTTCAGCAGGGTCCTACCCTCCACTTTCCCATAGCATGTCATTATCTGATGTTCAATCACCCCATAGCTTCCACAACCAGGTGGGCTTTATGCACAGGCCAAAATATAATGGGAATTATAGGGTCTAATCTAGAAGCATCATCTAATAATGGGCTTCTAGGTCTCTATCCCGCTTCCCTCATACACAAGAGGTGCAAGCATGAGATCAACCATCATCACATATCACATAATTGATAACATCAGAAGAATAACATTAAATCCTAATCACATACATCTAGCTTACAGTTAGGGATAACATTGCATCCTAATTACATACATCACAGTTAGGGTTCATTGATTAGGGTTCATGATCAGAACTTAGGTTCTAGGATAGCTCTACTAGAAACATGACATGCTAACCTATTTGGAATGCTATTTTTCAAATGAACTAGCTAACTATCTACTCGAAATGCCTGCTCCTGAAGAATTGCCTCCGGCCCTTGGGATCTCCATCACTTGCAGGTTCTTGGGAGTAGGCGCTTCTTTGGCTCCTGCATTCACACCCTTGAAGCTACTATGGCACACATTGCTATCGAAGACGATCCTTAAATTGGAGCTCTGGTGACGATTCGAGTTTCGAGCAGATGCTGGAGCAAAAGTGGTCTAGATCTAGGGTTAGGCCTTATATATGTTTAGGGTTTACATAATGACCATTTGACTCCAATGGAATGCATTCACATGGCATTAGACCTATAGGGTGTGTCCATGTGGATAATAGGCTTGCATACCTAAGGTCAGCTAAGTTATGTAGATAACTTGTCCTTGCTCCTTACTAGGTATGGCCTATTACGGTGTATAAAAGTCCTATAAGATGACTTGTATGGTGACATGGCCGTAGAATATATATATATTCATATCGTATATTCTAGTGCAGCATCACACCTCCATATTAGAAGGACTATGCATCTTCCTTTTCTTCTTTTCCTTTCCTTCTATCTGAATCTTTTCTTCCCTCCTTCCCCTCCTTCTCCTTTCCATCTTTGTCTTCCTTTTTATCTTTCTTCTCCTTCCTACCCTCTCCCTTGCTAGCCTTCCCCTCTTTTTCTGTTCAGGATCTTTAGGATGCTTCTTCTTCATCTATGCTTTTCAGCTGCTTTTGCTTCTTCTGCTTTATCCCGCTCTTCTTTATTATAAGAAGAGAATTCCTTTTCAGATGCAACAACCTCTTTGATATTGTAAGTCTTGTTCTTCTTTACTGCTCGAAACCAGTTTGTGTCTACCATACAGGGGGGTTTCTGTGAGTTTAAGGCCTTGACAACAAATGAAAAAGAATTCTTGGACTCATTCATGCAATTGCGAAGAATATTGTATCCCCTTAATATTTTAGCAGGTCCCTTAATATATGCTTCCTCGAAGTTGATATAAGAGGGAGGAGCCCATCCCTGCCTATTGGCAGACCCACTAATATTAAAATACACGAGGATATAAATGTAGGGTCAAAACATCTTCAGTCCACATAGTATGACGATCCTTGAATCGAAATTGTGGGAGTGATACGGGGTTCAAGCAGATGGTGGAGCAACAGTGGGCTAGGTCTAAGGTTTAGCCTTATATATGTTAGGGTTCACATGTTGGACCACTTAGCTCCAACGGGGTGCATCCATGTGGCATTACACCTACGTATCAAATTAAATCTAGGTCAAGCAACAATTTAAATTTGTATATATGCGCCTATTTAGATTCTTATCATGTGATGCGCGTTTTCATGGGAATTATTGATATCTATACATAAAGAAACACTGGCTTAAATACTATATGGTTTGAGTTAGGAAAATAGCAGAATTGAAAAGATTACAAACAAAGAACAAGGAATAATTGGAAGTAAGGCGTAATAAATGCTGAATGAAGAGGCAATGACGTCCTAGTCCCAATCCATGTCTTCTTGGGGAGGCGATTGAGGCCAAAAAAAAAAAGTGAACTTAAATACATGGATGGTCCCATTCATGATATTGAAGGGGCCCAAGAGTAATTGCTAACATTTACGTCGAGGGAGGTCGAGGATGGTACGTGCAGAGGACACACTACAAGATTTGTAATGTGGCATGAAAGCTCACCAATCCATTTCTATCTACCAAAATAGGTGAAAATATAAAATCAACGTATTTAAACTTTGCATAAGGCTGAATGTTTCCATCAAAGACCTGGGATTTGCTACAGCACCTAGCAAAAGTTTATAAAATTTCAATCTACAACTGGCCAAAAGGAAAGCAAGGATTGAATTTCGATCTACAAGTGGCTAAAGGGAAAGCAATGGAAGGAGGGTTTATGAGAGCTGTATGGTACTTTGAGAGCACGTGCAACAATGTAAATTGAAAGGCTGAAGAAAAGAGGAGCTTTTAAGTTCGTTCATCATAGTAATAGTAGCGCAAGGGGCAACAATATAAGATTGGCAACGAATAGAGTAGAGTTTTTTACGTCCACAAAGAAAGCAATAGACTATCCTACATGACCTTAGCAACATGGTGGCAGAGGAAGCAAATGCTGATGTCATGTGGGGAGCAGACAGGTCAGGAAAAAGTAGCAAGAAAACAAAAGGGCAGTTAAAGGAACAAAGGATATGACAAATGTAATTTTTCTTTTGGAAGGACGAAAAAACTTTATTAATCAAGGGGAAACAATACAAGATGTGCATATCTCATCTAGCCGTGTAAGCACAAGAAAATGCTCCTGAAACATGAGTCTGAAACATTATGTACTTACTCTAGCAAAGGATATTAATGATAAGAATTAATTTTGAAGATACCGAATCCAAATTTGGTCTATCACTTCTTGTTCCAAGGTGGAAGACTTATAAGCCAACAATATCTTAGCCTGGGCTACAAAAATAACCGTACGCATTGAGGAATAAATGCCTTGAAAAATGTATAGCCTATGACCCTCCCAGATTGACTACATAAGCCAGCCATGATCTAGATGAAATGCCTTCTGCTTAGATGAGGCCCATGCACCTGGGTAGGATGCCAAGAGAACAAATTGGCAATCTAGAGTTCTGTGAAATAAGCTTTGTAGCCAGGACCATGCTGGTTGAAGTTTTGGACAAGAAAAGAGGCAATGCTCAAGTGTTTCAACATCTGAAAGGCAAAGTGTGCATACTGCAGAGATACGAGGATTATAACGATGCCGCAGTGCATTTACCCGCAACACACCTATGTAAAACTTGCCACCAAAATACAGAAACTTTAGGATGGAGCAACTAATCCCAAAGCCAGTACAATGGACGAGCCCTCATGGGTTCTGGGACCTGCAGTTGCCATCCCACTTGGTAGTGGGAGTGGCCATGGAGCCAAGAGGAGACAATAGATGGAACTAACAAAGTGCTTACCTTTGTGAATATCCTCGTGACAACCCCACGACACTAACTTCCACTAAAAGAGGTACGTTCTCTGCTACCTTCTCCCACACACTTACATCCCAACATGAGTAAGTATTTTGCTTGAAACGCAGGCCATGAGAAGAGGTGACCACCTTCATACTATGCTTGAATAGAGATGACACCTGCTAGGACCCAGCGTCTCCGTGTAAGGGGATGAATTGATGCAGCAAGTGGAGCTATTGAGATACCTGGTGGCAATGGCGCCCACCACCACGGAATATCTAGTAGAGCATGGATCAGCAATGGATTTTTTGGGAAATTCCAAAGCAAATAGGTGCAAAATATTGTTGTGATTGTGGACAAATGATCAAATAACGGTTTGAATCACCAGAAGTTTTTAGCACGCTACAACGATTCCTGGATTTTTAGCCTATCCACGTGTATAATATCTCAGCCAATTTTAAACCCACATTTTGATTTCTTAATTTTAAATCCTACGGCCAACAAAATTAGTTAGGCCTATTGTCTCAAAATTTGGCTCTCTCTCCTTTCGTATGCTCGAACCACTCCTTTACGTTGCTCGAACCACCTCGCAAGGGCCATTTGGATACTGCAGATGACTTAGTTCAACGATCATCTCAACGACATCGGCATCAGCAAGCATTCAAGTAAGTCAGTCTCCTTCTATCCGGATAAATATTTTGCGGCCAACCGGCTCTTTGAAAAACCCATTTTGATGTCGTATTTCCTTTGGATCATCACTAAAACTCGAAAGCATTTAGTGTTGATGTGCTGTGGTAGAAAGGCAAAATGGTCTGCAAATGGCTTATGTCGCAAGAATATCAAACATGAGATTTTCTGAAATCTAGAAGTATGTTATAGCAATCATAGACAGACAGCCTTACATTAACATTTCAGCATGCATATCTTCATGATTGGTTGCTAGCTCTCATGCCTGCAGGTATATATGAACTAGAGCTGGAGTTCCCAGGCACAGAATAATAACATAGTTTGCTGGGAAAGAGATACCCAAACTCAATGTTTTGCTGCTGGCTTAGCAAGGTTATCCAGAGGGGCATGTTTACCATAAAAAATCATTACATATAATGATCGCTAGAGGAGAAGGTACATGAGATTTAGATATCTTGCAATACACATTGCTTTACTAATTGCTGCTGCTTTCTGATTGACAGGCATAGTGCAACGCGAATATAGGATGCAACAGGGCTTTGGAACAGACAATAGACAGAATATTTCCTGTCTTCAATAGACAGAAAATAGAACACCAAAAGATGATCAGGCTATGAGGAAATTGGTGCGGGAGGCCTTGCACACATGAGTGAGGTTGAGTCTGACCAGAACGAAAACAACAAGAGGAGGCAGGTAAGTCAACTTGTGGGAGGTGCGGGAGTCGTGACTAATCCGCAAGATATTGCACAAGAAAAATTTCAATTACTAGCCGTAAATGTTAAAGAGAATACCTTGACTTTCAGAAGTAGTGCCTCATCAGCAGAACATGTTATTGAACTCAAACAATATGGTCCGCACTTGAATCTACACTTGTGTTTGAAACATGGCTGATGCCGGCGAACTAAAAGATAAGGCCTTTTCCCTTGTTTATGTTATTTTTGCCCTGTACTTTTCAGAAAGGTCTTATAGAAAAACATGACTTTGGAAGTTACTTCTCATATATGATAAAAGCCATTGAGACAAAAGAGGTAGTACGTTATACAGTGATGTATGGAGTACTGTTCTTTTATGCATTTGTAGCATCATTCATCTACTAGTTTGTTGATCTTATAACATGGCATTTGAACAAATCAGGTGAATTGCAGACTGACAGAGCTCCAAGAGTTGGCCTCTGTGTAAATATAACTTTGTAGGTAAGCTGCGCTATATGGAAATTAATGTGACCTAGCTGAAGTTAAATCTGCACCATGAATACACTTGAGGTGATTCAATCTCCAAAAGGCAAGTTAAGGACTTAGGCAGGAAGCTCCATGTTGACATATTGAGATTTGAATAGGAAGTTGACAATTTGTTAGGCTACCATTTAGTTGACATATATAGAAAATGTGGAGTTGTAGAAGAAGCAAGAGTAGTTTTTGAGGCAATGGATAGAAGCAATCTTTTTTATGGACTGTGATGATTGTAGCATATGCAGAAGATGGTGGTAGTCAAAAGGCTTCTTGTTGTTTAGATAGATGTATTGGATGGCAAATACAAACAAGTTTACTTTCAATACTATTTTCAAAGCATGTCCTTCCAATATCTTTATAGAACAAGCTAAACGAGTGCATTCCACAATTGCGGGTAGCCAATTGGAGTCCAATGTTGTTACTACTGCCCTTATTGGATATGTATGGGAAATGTGGCTACATAGAGCAGGCCTGCTATGTAATTGAGAAACTAGTTGAAACTGATGTTGTGCATAGAATGCCACTATAGATGACTTTCTAATATAACATGCTATGTTCAATGTTCATGTTTTGTAATATTAATTGAAGTTGGCATCTATAAAAAGGGCGTTGACATAACAATATCTTATGATCCAAATTGCTGCTGGCAACTCGGCAAAATTGCATGGTGATAAGCACCTTGGTAGACTTAATATATTTGGGCAGGGTAGTCTTCCTTATTTCCCCCCCCCCCCCCCCCAAATCGGAAATCTGTCGGAAATATTTTTTGCCCTTCTTTTTTGCATGTTTTTCAATGGTTTCATTATTTTCCGGCGTTGTTTTTTGCCTTTTTTTTTTTTGCTGTTTTTCGTTGTTCCCCTGTTTTCCGGCCTGTTTTCCGGTTAGTGGGGCCGAATAAGGAAGGTCTCCCCTTTGGGCATCTTTGGTTTTCAATTCAATTTCTGTATCTTTCTGCTTTCAGGCTTAACTGAAGTAGTTCAACATAAAAGGTAGAATCTGAAGTGAATATGCTGGAAGTAGGATATTGGATGGATCTACGTTGGCACTACGAGGATGCTGTATGTTGACACTGTAAGCTTACATGTGAAGTTCTTTAGGTGCTGTTTTAATTTGCTAGCTAAAATTTAGTTCTTTGAATCCTCAGGCTAAGTATTCTATGGTTAGTATTTCCTCTCCCAACCATATTCTTCAGCTGTCTTGAGCTATTACAATGTCGCAGAAAGAGGCGGTAAGCATTTGATGTATTTTTTCTTGAAACACATGTTTTCCATGGCACATGCTTCAACCTCTGATCTTAGTCTAGCATCATACCTTGCTATGCAAGTACAAGATGGCACCTCAAACAAAGCTTTCCCAGTCAAATCCACCAAAGCATGTCACGTTGGCAAGTAGCTCAAGAGGTTCTAAAGAGAGTTATGGTGTATCTTTCCTTCAAGGTTTAAACCAACTAGGTGAACTTCTTTACACAGGTTTCTTTTGCTGAATCTAATTACCGTATACCATACCATTGTTTTGAAGTTCTGAACATCATCCCAGAAGAGTACTCCTTGATAATCAATGCTGCGAATTGGATACCATGTTTATCAAAAGATGGGTTGAATTTCACAGATTGGATTTCGTTTACTTGCATGATCTTTGTATCTCTATAGTCTTTTAAAGTGTCGAGTGGTTCCTATTAAGCTTTGAATTTCACTCTCTCTCTGACTCGGGTTATACAGTATTATCACATGACTTTGGAGATTGAATTCTAACAGCTAAAGTCAATCAAGTTGAGTTGTCCAAGTAAAAGTATTTGTGCGTACATTTGCCACAAGCCATCCTATATGTCAGTTGACAAGGAAGGCATAAAATTATATGAAAACTTTGTATCCACTGTCCTTCAGACTCCACAATCATTTACTTAAGATCAGATATAATGACTGCTGTATTGATATGTGCCAGCATTTGTGATCCAAATGAGCTGGCTCTTCACCAAGTGCATGCCAAGTTGCAAAATTTTGGAACCCATTTCTTATTAATAAATTAAAGTTCAGCAGTGTCTTAAACTTTGTTTCTTCTGTGGCTGAGCTCTAATGGAACAGCAGCCAATAGAACGGCAGCCAATACATGCCATTTATCTGCCTGGAAACTTTCTATTGCATATAGAAAACATGTGCCTAAGTCTACTCACATGAAGCCGATGTGTGAATAAGTTTGCAATATTCTCTCTTCATGGTCAGAAGGCAGATATCTCTCTTTTCCCTTCCTTTTGACATAATCCATCTTTGAGGAGTTTAACAGCTTGCCATTTATAATATTTAATGCTAAATCGTTTGGCATTGTTTCTTAACATAGAGTTTTTTGGTATTCATATTACTCTTTAGAAATACCATTTTTTGGAAAGATGCATACTGTAAACCATTTGGTTTTTCCGAAGGAGGGATAGCATGAAGAGCATTGATCACACAGGGTAAACCTTCGTGGTATGGACATGCTAAGTGGTAGGTGCAGCATGACAGACCACAAGTATAGATGAAATGGTCGGGCACAAGAACCCTAGAAATTTTCTTCGCTGTATTTTATTCCTTACAATCATGCAGCATCGTAAATTGTGTACATGCAATATATTTAATATCTTTAAGCTCTGTATTAAATTAGGTGGGTCTATTAAGTGCTCTGATTAGACCTGTTTATTGCAGACCTTTTTGAACGGTGCAGCTTCATTGCGTTTTTTACTGTGCTTATACAGGTTATTGCAGAAGACGAGGAAGTGTTCTTTGGAGGTCATCCACGCGCTGGTTCAAGAGATTCAATTTCTGTTGCGGGATATCCACCATTCCCAGTGTTTAACTTGAGACCATCACGGACATTGACCCTACTGAGGAGGCCCAAAGCCCTGGTTCTTGATTCGCACTAGTTTCGATCCAGAAGATATGAAAGATCTGGTGAGGCACATGCATCTTTTGTTATAATCAACCCATGTGATCAATGTTGCAGCTATTAAAGCTCTTGGTTTTTGTGAGCGTAGGTTAACTTTTTTTCAAGACATTGCGATCAGGTATTTCAATGAGTTAGTTTGAACAGATGGGCTCAGGCTTCCATAGTTGCTAATAGTTTGCAAGCATCTCAGCATCTAAAATGTTTGTTATTGCATGATGTTGTACGTACGTTTTGTTGAGGTGGCTGCAGGATATTTTGTTTTGATTTACATCACTTTGGTATCACTACCCATTGATAGTGTCAGTTCACCATTCATATGCAAAGAATGGTGATGCAAAGCAATGCGCATTTTCCATGTCACAAGTGCAATTATGGGCATGTAGCTATTTCCATACACCACGCCTAAGAATTTTTGATACTTTTACTTACGCTCCCGTCAATTAGATAGTTCTTGATACTTATATCTGCAATTAGATTGAGTCTGGATACTTAAGTGTACTACTGTGGAACTGTTATTCTCTTTATAGACATCGGTTTGGATTCTAAATTGTCAACAGAGAATAGTGTTTGCAAACTCCCATGTACATTAGCAAAAAGAGTTGCTTACAATGTCTGCTATACCTTTAGATTAATTGAATTGTGCCTTACAATGGCTGCTGTACCTTTAGATTAATTGAATTGTGAATGGACTTGCATACCTGATGATCATCCAATGGAAGTTTTTAATACTTGGGAATTGTGTCATTGTGGCATGTCATGTGCAAGCTGTATTTTGCTGACATACGAGATTCTCTATTTCTTAATGTATCTTATTCAATTTATTTTTTATTGTGCTCTTTGCCATTCAGAAATAGACTGCAGGGATTCGCCAGTTCTACTTGGATGGCATTACTTTTAAGGAAATTGCAGAATTCTGTCATATAATGTGTTTGATGATGGCTGGCCAGGTTGCAGTAGAACTTCAATTGTTTCTAGCTATGGTAGTGGTTGGTCCGTGTAGCACTTTCCCATGCAATTGTTGTCTTTACATGCTATGTCATCTCTATATGGGAGCAAAAAAGAATTTATAGAAAGAAAAGCAAATGAAGAACGTTGGTTCATCTACTTGGACGTGCCCTTTCAGAATCGTGGTCATTTTTCAAGGTTGGAATTGGTTTTCCACTTGAGAAAATTGGCTTGCAATGTTATCCTTGACTAAGGTTTAGGTGCTCCAAACATATACCATGTATATATTGTGCACTACTATTGTTTAATTCTCAAAGGTAGTTTGTTATTTTATTAGATTTATTTCCATTAGCTCATGATGATTATTTTATTAGATTTATTTCCATTAGCTTATGATAAAATTGGCTTTAAAAAAATATTAGGTTTCTTATAAAGTGCATATTATGCTCAAGTTAACCATATGCTATTATTGCATTAAAACAGAAAGAGTAGATAGTATGAGCTCTACCCACTTGAGACTATAACGTAAGGTTAATCAATGCTATGTCTTTAAATGTACTTAAACGGTATGT
>JAANSK020253997.1:0-12969 GCA_011763485.2 Isoetes engelmannii
AACCTGTGGACAAGCACATTCACACGAGGGCATCTATGAAGAATCTGCCACCAAAGCACAGCCACCTTAGAGTGCAGGAGCTTATCCCAAGCCCAAGACCACATACGCCTCCAACTAGGAGGCGGGAGTTGGAGGGACCACTTCGTTGATGGCGGAAGAATATCCATTCCATTCCATTCCATTCCATTCCATTCCTCACTTACTTTCTATATTCAATTGTGGAATATCCTTGGAAGAACTACTTTATATCTTGTTGCTGAAGTGCCCGCTCAAGGGATTTTTACTTTTTTTGTTGAATGATCCTGCCTCCAAGCTCCCTTTCAAGCGCTCGAATCAAGAGGAGGATACCTTGAGTAGGTTATGCAAAATAATCCATGAAGTCGTTAGGCCGAGTGGGTTATTTTGCATAGCCCATGAAAGGGAGGGATTGGCCTCCCTTAACCCCTTGGGCTCGAAGATTATTTCGATCTAACGGTTAGCAACCGTTAGATCTGATTGAGGTTAAAAATTGTAATTTGCAGCATCTTTAGAATATTCCAAAGATTATCATGATAATCCTCAAAATATTCCAAAGATTATCAATGATAATTTTCAAAATATTCCTTCATTAAGATGCTATTCTTGAAAATATTCCTTCTTTAAGAAGCTTAAACAGAATTTTAATTTAAATTCCTACTGCCAAAAACATAAACAAGTAACAGTTTATTTGCTGCAAAAATGGCAGAGTCATGTTTGAAATCATGTCGGCTGTGGCCTAGAGTTCAGGGTCACCAGAACGTTCTGAAAACCCCTATTGATTCAGATGCTTTTGATCTCTTTGAAGATGAGATTTTTATTAAAAAAATGAACTTTATGAGAAATACTCACGGGAACCTGTGTATTTTCTTAGCATGTATCTCTTGAAATGGCACAGTTAAACCCTACGAGAAAAACTCAGAGGAACCTGTGTATTTTCTTAGTCTGGAATGATCTGAAAACCCTATCCATCATTAGATGCTTTTGATTTCTTTGAAGATGAGATTTTTATAAAAAATCTAACACTATGAGAAAAGATCACGGGAACGTGTGTATTTTCTTAGCCTGCATATTTGCTTGAACCCTGTTTAATGTGTAGTATTAATGTATTATATTATTAATACAATTACTAATGTGATGTATATGGGTCCGAATTTGTTTTGGCTCCTTTGGAGCCTAGGGGTTGTTTTGTTTGAGTAATAAGGTAATGTCTTAGGGAGGTAAAAGGGGTATGGTACAAGGAACATGGAATGTCATAACTAAGAACAGATGCGCCAATCCATTAGTCCCTTTTACCATTATGGATGCTAAGTCAAAGGCCAAATATTTAGCACCTATGATTGTGCAAGTGTTTATATCATCCAAGGGTTGCAATACAATAATGCAACAAGTGTTTATATCATCCAAGGGTTGCAATACAATAATGCAAAAAGATCAACAGAATATGCAAAGAAAAAGGCAATATAGACAATTCTTGAAAAAATGACATTTTTTTTGCCACTTGCAATAGTACTTGGTGGTAGACCCCTCAATGGGTCTTCCAATGGGCAACCCATTGATGCATTACCATCTTGTTTTATTTAATTTTCTCGTCCAATAGTTTAAGGGAGACGAAATCGAAAAAAATGACAAAGAGCCTTCACAAGTGGCAGGTGAGTCCCTGCGTTTTTGTTTGTTAGTTAAATATCGGAGCTGGAGTTCGCATGTGGATTACAGGGATGGTATTTTCCAAAGGTGTAATCTTTTGCAACAAGGGAATGGTGGTTGTTGAGAAATTGTAAAATTAAGGTATCATGAAATCGAATATCTGGGATTTATGTTTCGGATTTCAGAATAGAATAGAATAGAATAGAATAGAATAGAATAAAATAACATTTTTATCATCCACATAGACCTAGCTCAGATTATTCCTAGCCATACGAGCAAATTATTCCAAGCCATACGAGCAACCCTTTGTGCGACATCACCTTGTCTTTGCTAAATAATCCAAGAGCTAGCACCTTGTTTTTTCTAGTTTTCTTCAGTAGTTTTTCCTGAGCAGATGGAAGTACCTCAAGCCAAATTTTATGCTGCATCTGGTTTTGCTTTTTCTTCTTTTTCACATTTTCAAGCTCTGATGTATAAGGGATTGCTGAGAAATTGTAGAGCTAGTTGGCAGGAAGATCTGATGTCCAACCTTTAAGATCCAGGTTGGCTATGGCGTTTTATTCGGTTTATGTAAGCTATGAGTGCCTGCTGAACAATGTCATTGATGCCAAGTCTGCATATGGGCTTGCCCATTTGTAGAGCTAGACAGCAGGTAGGTTCAAACATTGCCAATTCTACAACAGACTTTAGATAGCTATACAGACTCCTCTTAACGATGGCAGGCAGCACAATATCACCTGGTGATCCAGGTTTTCTGCTGCAAGCACCTCATTATTATATAGTGGAATTCTTCATACAGTCCCTCCGTAAAACTAGATAGGCTGCTACACATTGCACAATCTTCTTTATCATAAATCCAAACCTTAAAAGGAAACAAAAGAATTTGTATGTTTAACAAAGAAACCAGACAAGAGAGTGGCCCATGTGGACAACGGAGGTATAACCATGAAAAATCAATAAATGAATGATGGTGGAATAACATAAAGTCCATGACTATTTACATGTACAAGCAGAACCTTGTAACAATCAATGGCGCCAAAGAAGAAATAGGTGGAGGACCAATTTAGCACACCAATTTCTGAGGAAGATTCTTACACCCAAAAAGATTGCTCTTCTTTTTCCACTAGGGCTCTGATGCACACTTGAGAAATATCCAATTGAAGTTTTTGCAGCTGCAATACCATTGAGCTTATGCAGATAATAAAAATGGCGAGTCTTGACATTTCAGAAAAGCTTGCAATGCTGTAACGTTTGTTAGAATCTGATAGTGGTGGGTATGCGTGTCATTCCAGTGAGTGAAAAATTGTTTTTCTTCCGATAGTATACAACTGGAGCAGAGATAAATAGAAGAAGCATCATAATTCCCTGCATACATTACACTGCATCATTAGGAGGACTGCATTACTACAAAAATAGAATATAACATAAAAGAGAAATGTTAGACCTCTAACCACATCCTCCACACGCAAGATTCTATTCATTATCAGCATACAACTTTAATAGAGAAACCTAAGCTTGCTAAGGAAAATGCATTATCATATTAGAATTCTGTGCGCTTGTAAATGTGTTTAGATTGTCTATCACAGTCAATGGCAGCTTTAAAGAAAATGAACAATCAAATTCAATTTGAGGACAAATGACAGATTTTTAACGTTCATTATCAGCATACAATTCTAATAGAGAAACATAAGCTTGCTAAGAAAAATGCATTATTACATTAGAATTCTGTGCACTTGTAAATGTGATTGTCTATCACAGTCAATGGCAGCTTTCAAAAGAATGAACAATTAGATTCAATCTGAGGACAAATGACAGATTTTTAACGTTCATAAAACATACCTCAAATCCTAAAACTCCAAGCCGGTCCTCCACTTGCAATGGCATGCAGCTTTTATGGGTATGGTATACCCTCTGTCCATCCTTTATGACTACTTCGGCCTCGATAAGCTTCTCTCTTCTATAAGTTTCCTTTACCTTGTCTTCTGTTGTGTTCTTTTCTTTCACCTTTATGGCGTCTTTGTCTTTCACCTTTCTACCATGTAGGAGATGCTTTCCATTAGAATTTGTGTGGATCTGTTCATTTTCCTCGCCGGTAAATGATTTCATTTCCAAGCACTTGTATGGTTGATGATATCCAGTCAGGCTACAATGATATATGTCTTCGTTTTCCTGCTTACATGTGAATTTGTCAAAACCTTCTACTTGAAGACGGCATGAGGATTATGACAACAATTAAACAACTACTAAACTCTCTTCTGATTAGCTGTAAGAGCCATAAATGATGTGTCTATTTCTTCCAAATGATACACATACAACTCCCAACATGATATGTGTATTTGATACATACAACTTCCAAATGACACATAGAGCTGTCCATTTGTCACATACAATTTTCAAATCCAAATTCCTTTGACAAGGTTTGAGCTACTCTGAAAGCTGAGTTCACATACTCTAATCTTGCATAATTTAAACAGGGAAACTGATCCTGAAATCCAGAATATCAGCTAACTTACCTGCTCTTCTTACTTCAATTAATCTAAGGCCTATAGAATTGGAATAAGTAGGTGCAGCCGCAACGATCACAAAATTTTAAAGTGCTCTCCAGATCTTAAGGATTTCCTTATTCCGGAATGTCGGGAAACAAAGAACCAAGCGTTTATGCCAGAAGGTAAATCACATTTTGGTTCAAGAGAAAAATATAACAGCTTACCTTTTCAGAGTAAGAACATGGAACACACGGCCCAGAGATTGTGCATTCAAAACTGGAATTCCCCTTCTGCTCCACAAACATGATCCTGTTATACAAGCCACTAAATTAGCTTGTCCTGGAAGGCAAAACGAGGGGAGGAAGGGTAACCTACGGCCAATCGGATGTGGAATCTGTAGTAGCTGCCATGGAGGGTAGGAAGACGGCGGCAAGGAAGAGGACCCCCCGTACCATCGCCCACATCGCCATGGCCTTATGCCATGGACGGTCCGGTGCCGGCAATTAGCTGCTTAAAATATGAAGATTTCTCCGGGGTGTGGTTAATCATTTTTAACGCAATATCTGGGCGACGGAAAACTGTTACTACCTCACTCTCCTACTAGACTAAGCGTAGCTTGTTTGTGGGTTTTTTTCGGTTCTTTTAATTCTCACCATTGACCAGGCGAATATTCCATATTTTATACCAAATCAAAAGCCAATTAAATTTTTGATCGAAAACTTCCCTGTCACTTCCAATGGTGCAAAACACACAAGGTGCAATATTTTAAGAAACAAAAAACATAGAGAACCTTCTAGCAAAAAAAGAAAAAAATAACAAGGTGCAATATTTTAAGAAACAAAAAACATAGAGAACCTTCTAGCAAAAAAAGAAAAAAATAATGCCTTTTGTGGCAAAGCGAAACCGTACTACCGGTTTGATTTGTTTGAAGAATTATGAATGCCCAAATGGCCTCTCAAATGTGGCCAGGGGGATCTGAACCCTTGCTAGGGGCTACCCAGACGAAGGGCCTAACCGCGAGACCAACCAAGCGGAGGTTTGTACTATCGATTGAACCCGAATGGACTTACCAAACTCAAAAGAGAAGTTAAAAAGTAGCCTTGGGCCTGAATCGGCCTGAAAAGGCAGTCCTGGACCTGAATCATATGAGGCCCTGCATCTGCGAAAAGGCCAAGTTAATCTGGACGAGAATCGTTTATGCTACAGATATGAAGATTTCAAATTTCCCTAAACGGCTCCCGAACCTGCAAGCCGAAATCAATTCAAGCAGAATCAATGCTTCCTTTTTTTTATTAACATCTGCAAAAGCTGACAGCCGAGGCACTAATCCCTGGTGTAGATCCGCTGGATGTTGTGCAGAAGTGGCAAGTCAAGGACGATGCTAGTCACTGGTTCACAAAACAATGAGTGCAGGATGAAATCACAGGGATCCGACCTCACCGAGATACCTGGCGCCTGCAAGCCGCTCCACATCCATCCCTCGAACTTCACGGCATGGAGCTCAGGCCTGTCCATGGAAGAGAAGGTGGCATGCGATCGACGGGGCATGCCCACGTCGATCGCATGCCATTTCTGGACCTTAGATGCAGGTCTAAAAATCCAAGAGGAGGACAAAAGACGACCTTTGGAAATACCTAAAATGCCAGTAAACAGCTCTAACTGGCGCAAAAATATGATTTTTTGTACAATACACGTGCAAAGTCTTGCCCCAAACCAACGACGGCAATACCAAACTCAAACACGAGAAGTTTATGGGCCAGTTCTTTTTGGGTTGCCCCTAGAGTGGCAAACCCGCTATTGGAACTTTCATACACCTTGGTGTAATTAATCTTCCATGGTCAAAGTTAATCTCCATAAATTAACTCCTTGTTTGGGAGGTTTGGAGAATTCTTCTCCACGCACGTGGATGAGAGATACAGTCCATTTATCTTCCCATCTCATCTTTGTGGATTTCTATGCTGAATTCCCTGTAACATCTCCCTGTCCTTCAAGATCTACAACTACAACTTGCTTCTTCTTTTCTTTCTGTGGTGTGTCATCTTTTGGAGGTCTGCCACGTTTTTTCTTTAGAGCAGGAGCAAGAGCAGGAGCAGGAGCAGGAGCAGGAGCAGGAGCAGTAGCAGTAGCAACAGAAGAGGCTTTAAGGACATCAGGGTTAGTAGACTGAGTTGAGAGGTGAGCAGATTGAGTTGAGGCAGATTGAGTTGAGAAATGAACATTACTGAGCAGTGCAGAAGAAACTTCAACAAATGTAAGTCCCAGACTGTGGCATCATCCAAGATTGAGCAGGGAATCCAGAGTGGTACTAAATTCATGAGTGGCTCTTGAAGAATGGCTACCAGCAATGGAGTTTGGAATGCTAGGATTCATCAATAAAGAAGTAAAATTTGGTACAAATTGACCAATTCCAGTTGCCATACCAGTTGAAAACGTAAATTGATGAGGAACGAAATTCAAACCAGAGGGAAAGAAAGAAGTGCCTGCATGTGTCGGGGATTGTGAGGACGCACAAAGTCTGCTTCGTGGTATTCTTCCATCAAGAATTTCGCTCAAGAATTTCACCGCAAAATGGATCTGTCTTTGCAATCTTTCGTCAAATTTCAGCGCCAAACTTTCCCTGGGTAGCCCGCCAAAATAATCTGTTGAGATGGACGATTTTGCCATCGAAAATTCATTGTGCCGGGCAATATTGTCCGGCAGAGAAAAAATAGAACGGCAGAAGTGATTTTCATGCCACCTACGCCACTGCCGCTTCTAATGGAAAGACGACTAAATTGCCGTCGCTGAGGTGTCTTTTTTTCAATGGATGTGGTATAATTTCCATTCTGCCGTTGCCCCTAGTGGAAATCCGGCCTTAATCTTATAAAAGATCAAACAGATAACATTAATTCCAGCCGTTGATCAGATTAATCCCAGCCGTTGATCAGTTCGCTTTGTTTAGGGCAGTGAAGAAGCAACAGCCGGGTCTTCGCCAGCTGCTGCGGTGCTTCAACAACAGGTAAGGACTTATTCTAGTTTGAAGCTTTCTATCTACCCTGTTTATGTAGCATATGAAGGCCTTTGGAAGATGTGAAAAAACTAGTTTGAAGCATTCTATCCACCCTTTTATGTACTGTATAGGATGTTCGGTTACTAAGTTCCATAGAAAACATAATTTGTTTCTGATTTTGTCTCCCATTTCAGATTTTTCTGGATTATTAGTTGGAACCTCTGTCTGGAATTTCAGTCTCCCTGAAGCAGTCTATCCTTCATTTTATGTAGTATATAGGATGTTGGATTACTAAGTTCCATAGAATATTTGTTTCTGGTTTTGCCTCCTATACCAGATTTTGCTTTTGAAGCATTCTATCCACCCTTTTATGTAGTATATAGGATGTTGGGTTACTAACTCCTGAAAACATAATTTGTTTTTTATTTTGCCTCCCATTTCAGATTTTGCTGGATTATTAGTTGGAACCTCTGTCTAGAATTTCATGTCTCCCTGAAGCAGTCTATCCTCCATTTATGTAGTATATAGGATGTTGGATTAGTAAGTTCCACCGAATATTTGTGTCTGATTTTGCCTCCTGTTCCAGATTTTGCTGGATTATTAGTTGAAATCTCTGTCTGGAGTTTCCACTCTCCCTACTTTGAAGCATTCTATCCACACACTTTTTGTAGAATGTAGGAGATTGGATTATTAAGTTCCACGAAGAATGTAAAGTGTGCTTGGTTTCACCTCCCATTTTCAGTGCTTCATAAGTTGAAGATGACACAAAAAGGGAATTTGTTCAAGGGGCAGCAGAAGAAGGGTGTTTCAGCTAATAGACACGGCAAAGACGTTCCAATTCGAAAAGGTATTTGTGAAGATACAAGCCTGCAGATTTTACTAGCTCATTAGCATCATCAGAGATACTTATTCATTTGCATGTGGCAGGGAAGGTATTCAAGGCACCTATAAAACAGACAAAGGATGATGAAATGAATAAGGTGATCTGATAACCATAGTCTTCTACTTTTCTATGTCTATGTGCATATATATTGATTGTGGATGTCCATCTTGTGCAATGGATTGCTGATACAGGAAATAGAAAAATTCATCAAGCAAGCTAATGAAAGTAGGACAGCTGCAGTGGCTACCAAAGAAGGCGCACGTTTAAGACTTGTAAAGGCTCCAGAAGCAGAGCCAAACTCAAAAAATGCTAAAACTTCAAAAGCTCAGAAGAAATTGGGGCTTAAATTATAATATTATTTACTTTTCTCTCTCTTCATTTGCCAAACCTTTCCTCCTAGGGTATTCTGATTAACTGTATTCCAAGCATATATCTCAGTACTGGCTAAGCTCTCTATTTTATTTAGACTAGAATATTAGATGTTGAAAACATTATTGTCTCAAATCACAAACGTCCTCTGTGAAAGAGAATAGAAGAAGAAAGTAATATCTTATTTAAAATGACAAGCTGAAAGTGACAAAGTCTACCGTGCATAAATCATTACAAGAATACGAGTTTATAGTAACAGAATAAATATAAGGGTTTGGCGAACAATATGTTTTGTTGTAATATGGAAAGGAAGGGGGGAAGCCATTCTTGCTACCCCCTCCACCTGCTAAATCCGGTCGCGCACCTACAGAAGTAGGTCGTCCTGCAAGAATGCTCATCCGCTTTTCATTCGTCCTGCAAGAATGCTCAGCCGCTTTGCAACGCTTTTCATTCTCTAACGAGAATGAAAACCCGCTTTGCTTCACGTATAGGATATTTCCTCATTGTTTTATAGCATATTTTTCTCATTAGTTTCTCTCTTATATTAAGTGGTACAATACTCAATAAACATTTCATTTCGGCTAAGAAATGCCATGCCTCCCTTGGCCTGCTATCACCATAATGCCATGAGGAATTAAATGGGTGCCTTTTGCGGAATTCTAGGCTTACTCCATACTTTCTCCTCCTCTTCAAGTCGGAGATTCCTTCCAAGACAATATTCCTTGGTTGGAATAGGGATATGTGTATTATTATCTGAATATAGTGATCAGCTTCTTGTTATTTGACTCTGGGGAAAAGATATTGACTCAACCGTTTGGTCGGCACATGGATGATAAAATTCAATTCAATTGACTTATTATCCCCTTCTCCCTCACTCTATATTCTTTTGCTTCATGGTTTTCTATAGTCTATGTAGGAGATGGAGGACGCTTTAAACCATTTCTTGCTTTTTGGTGAAAGGTGGCTAAGCTATCTATGTAGGATCACAGTGGCAAAATCTATCCTTAGCACCTCCCATGTCTACATGGCATCTATCTTATCGGCTCCTGAGTGTAAGATAATGAGATTGTGTGCACTGTTAGGAATTTCATTTGGGGTGGTAAAATCTATCCTTAGCAACACCCATGTCTACATGGCATCTATCTTATTGGCTCCTGAATGAATGAGTTTGTGTGCACTGTTAGTAATTTCATTTGGGGTGGTACAACAGAAGGTGTTGTTAAGGTATTCTGGGCCTAAGTGTATTAAACTTAAGGCGGCTGGTGGCTTTGGATGTTGGACTTCCATTGTTTGGGGTCTGGGTCGTGTTTGGGATCATCTGCAAGACAGCCTTCGATGAGGACCTTTGAATCAAACAGATAAATCCCGTATAGAATGTCATGCGGATTTTACATAAAGAACTAAGAATCAATGAATAGAAAGAACAGAAAAGAGAACAAGAGAAACTTCAATGACAAAAATGAGAATCCCTTGATATGATGAAATAAGGTACAAAAGTCTTGCCGAACGCAAAGACCAAGAAAGAAGAAAATGCTAAGTCTTAAGAGTTAACTCGCCTTTAGGTTAGGTTAACTTAACTAGCTAGTTAACTCTTAACTTAACAAAAATTAAGTTGTGCTTTCCCATTAAGACCATTGATTTAAAACTAACTTAACGGATCGTGAACATATGCATTCTCACTATACCCATTATGCACCACTTAGGTTAGGTTCAGAAAATCAACTTAACCTAATGTTTGCAATGAGTTTGTGCTTCACACTAGTAGTCAAAGGGTCTCGTTAGGTTAGAGATAACTGTGCTATGTTCCCACCTTTAGTTAAGGGTATCATTAAGTTAAAGAAAACTAAGGGGGTCTGTTGGTTGTTGCTTGTTTAAAACCAAACCCTCGTGAAGAGGTTGAGCCTACAATTGAATATATAGATGGGTTTGACCATGAGTTGATAATGTATGATACACTAAACTTGCCAGGTTTTTCCATTAAGACCAACCACTATATGGAATTACATAACAAATACATGGAAAGATCTGTCTGTCAATGGCTAGTGCATTGGAACTTGTTAGAAGCATTTTTTTTTCTTTAGATAAGTTAGCAAATTATGAAGCCGTGGTTATCCATGTCCGCAATGTTCCTAACTAAGCGCATACAAATATATTTCATACCTAATGGTCGAACTGAGATCAATTATTATTTTGGTATTCACAGAAGAGCTATTCATCTGTTGGTACACTATTTCTACCGACCACACCAGCAGCATTATATATAGATAATTGGGGAATTTGGTAAATAAAACTAGAGCTTATGTACGTTGAGACCATGCATCCTTGAGAATAAATTGGCACACTTACGTCCTTCAGACCATGCACACTTGAGACTTAGGTTTGTAGAAACTTACTTATATAATTCGTCTTTATTATGAAGAGCTATACTAGTCGCAAGGGATGAAGTTTGGAATATGCTAAAACCATTGACACAAATCATAGGCCAGACTATCGAAATAAGATTACAAAGATCACTGTAGCAGTGCATCTTTAACGTCTATCCATACACATATGTAGATTCATTTTACAACCACAAGTGTGTTCGACATGTCTGCAGTGTGTCGGATCGAGCGAGACCTCCATCGAGAGAAAACCATGTTTTCTCTGTTTCAGCAGCAAGAGCTGCATGCCCTTTATCAGGAGTTGGAGAGGCTTCGGCTGCGTCCTTCGGACGGGGTTAGGGAGAATGTTGTGTTGCAGCGCATCAGTGCTTTGGAACTGGTTAAGGTCCGGGAGGCTCGTGTAAAAGCAGGTCTCATTTGGCTGAGGGAAGGTGATACGAGCTCGTCTGTGTTCTTTCGAGCAGCCAGGCAGAAGCGCTACACAGCCTCTATGACATCTCTCGCCTTGCCAGATGGTCGGAAGTCGGAGGATCCTGTTGAGTTGCGGCAGTATGTGCATGCTCATTTTGCTGGTTTCTTTGCGCAGCGGGTGCTCCCCTATGAGCAGGAGATGCAGGAGCTTGTTCTGGCAGCAGTCAAACCTTCTATTGCACCTCATCAGCGTGAGAGTTTGGAGCGACAGCTCTCGAGAGAGGATCTTGCTGAAGCTTGTATGTGTATGGCTAAGGACAAGTGCCCAGGGTTGGATGGCATTCCAGTTGAGTTTTTCCAAACGTACTGGGATTGGGCGGGTGAGTCGGTGTACCAAGTTTATTGTGAACTGCTGCATTCCTTGGAGTTTGACCGCATCCTGAATACTATGTGTATCTCTCTCATCCCGAAGGTGAAGCAGCCCTCGAGCATTAGTGATTGGAGGCCTATTTCTCTGTTGTCCTCTGTGTATAAGATTATTGCAAAGGCGCTGGCGGAGAAATTGAAGCCGGTATTGTCCTCCTCTATTAGCAGGGTTCAGTCAGGCTTCGTTCCAGGGTGGAACATTCTGACTAATGTGGCGGCGGCCTATGAAGGCTTGTACTGGGCTCGGAGAACTGAGCAACGCGTTGTCTATCTGAAGCTGGATTTTGCCAAAGCCTATGACAGTGTGCGTTGGGAGTTTCTCCCGGCCATGATGAGGGCATTGGGTTGTGGCCCGCAGTTCACAAAGCTTGTTATGAAGCTGCATAGGTCAGCCCGCGCTACAGTGGTGTGTCAGGGGGAGCCCTCAGCTTTTTTCTCTTTGGGCTGAGGGGTGCGTCAGGGGTGCCCCCTTGCACCATTCTTGTTCACGATGGTGGCAGAGGCCCTGTCCCAGCTGCTCCTGGCCGCCGTGGAGGATGGCATTGTGGATGGGCTCCGGATGCAGGATGGGAGCCAGCAGATCATTAATCAGTTTGCTGATGTTACCTTCCTCTTTCTGGTAGCAGAGGAAAGGAACTTGCGAAATGCGAAGGGCTTGCTCGATATCTTCTCTCTGGCTTCGGGCATTCTCCTGAATTGGGGTAAGTGCTCTGCACTGTGGACGTTGTTATCCCCGCCTCCCCCTTGCCTGGCCCTTTTTCCATGGAAGGTGCTCCCAGGCGATGCATGTATGAAGTTGCTGGGTATTCCCTTCGGCGGGGATATCTCCATGGGGCGGGTGTGGGATGAGATTCTGCAGGGGCTCCAGAAGCACCTTAACTGGTGGAAGGGCAGTAAGTTGTCCATGGCAGGAAGGATCACGGTGGCCAAGTCGGTGCTTTGTAGCACACATATTTATACGGCGTCCGCTATGCTGGCCCCTGAAGGGAAGATGCAGGCGCTAGACAGGATGATCCGGAACTTTGTGTGGGGTGGGGATGATGAGGGGCCAGTAGTCAAAGTGGCGTGGTGGAAGTGTCTCCGCCCCCGAGAGGATGGAGGCCTAGCCATCCTGGATTTGGCACTGCACAGCAAGGTGTTGGTTTCTAAGTTCGTAAGGAGCATTCTGCAGGATGGAGCATCCTCGCTTGGTGCGGCCCTGCTGTTGCAGTCCCTTCGCCACTGTGTGGCATTTGGGAAGCCTACTGCGCATGTGGAGTTGCCTTAGGCGTTGCTATATGGGTTTAAGCCGTTCCCACACGCCTCCCCCTTTCTCTCTGGGGTGTTACGGGCGTGGGAGCATGTGCGGGTGTTGTTTCAGTT
>JAANSK020254008.1:0-12969 GCA_011763485.2 Isoetes engelmannii
CGTAGAAGCCCTAAAATGAACCCCTTCAGGTGCTTGCACGTGGCGTTAGGAGGGGCTTATAGGTGACTCCCCCTTGACAACATGCTGCAGCATACAGTCACCGCCATTGAAAACAATATAAAACGGCAGCCAATCAACAAGCATGGAGCATGGAGCATGGGGATTTGAACCCCCTCCGCAAAAAAAGATCGCATCTTCCTTTTTAGCTTGTAACCTTCTTTAGGTAAATCCAAAATTAGCTTTAAGCAAGGAATTCAAACTTAGAATAGCGAGATCTGAATGGATTAAGCTGATCCGTTATTGGATTTTGCGTTGCGTCGTGAAGCTGTGATTCGCGACCCGTTATCAGCCAATAATATAAAATGTTAATATTATAATTAGAATTTAACTTCCTAACATAACTTAATTACTTTCAATGTTCTCCTGCCTCTGTGCTCAACCTTCAAGTCATCTGAGCCACACCCCTGAGCTTGTACCGTAACACATTTGCAATGGGATGCGGGATGTTTGACATATGGGTAGCAGAAGGAATGGGCTGTGCAACATGCGGCAATCCATTCAAGGCCACACGTCCCTGCGGAGGGAATAAAGGCAACAATGCAGTGGGACAGGGCAGAGAAGGGCGCACCTGGCATGAATAGGTGCAGGTGGTGGAGGGCGGGGTGGGGCATGTGAGGTGGCTCCATCGTCACTGCTGTTAGTCAGATCAATGACCTCATGTGGGTCTAAATGACCGTTGGCATCCACAGCCGACATTCCTGCAACTTCAAAGCACATGATACGCAACTGTACACCAATAAAACTCACAAAAGAAACAACAGATATACAACAGTAAGCTACAATTCATATTCAATGATGATCAACAAAGTAGAAGAAGTAAACAGCAGGAAATAAAACTGCATACAGCAAATAAGAAGACAGAAGATTGCAAGTTCACATCACCCCACTGCCTTGTGTAATCAAGGAAGTTCAAGGGGATGTAATTCGCTCCAGGTTCGCTCCCCTCTCCATGCACTTCTGGCCTGTACTCCGCCTCTTCCAGATTCACAAAGTGTGCATCATCATCTCCCTCAGAGGCTACATCCTTCTAGTAGCGCCTCCTTCCCTTCCCAACCCTCTCTACTGGCACCATACCAGCAGGAATCCCAAACAAGACACACCTAACATCACTTGGCATAGCCCATTGGCGATTCAGAGTTATCCACCAAGCAGCCTTCAACCTATGATCAGATATGAATGACGTATTGGTAGGCAGAATCCACTGGCTAGACAAGACAAATTTACCAGTGTGTAGCATACGACAAACAGTGTACACCAGACTAGCTGTCACCTGCTTCCTACCATGGTAACTAACAAAGTGTGCAGCTCTATGAAGGATGTTCTTATTGTCCAAGACAACAAGATTTTTAAAATTCCTAGCACCATACCTAAGATACAAGTTCTTTTCAATCTCTATTTGCCGCTCTGTGACATTATGCAAGCACACCTTATAATGCACCTTTTCGTAATCCTTTAGAAAGTAGCCTAGGATTCCCTCGAAGTAATGCAGCTTCGTGTTCTTCAGGGCCTTGCATATCAACAGCACACCCACAGGCTTCTGAACACCTCAATTAAAAAATCTTTTGATTGCAGTGTTCACCTGCCTCTGTGTTTATTACATGTTCTAAACACCACCTGGCAATGGAGATGGTCCAGCTCTGAACCTCTCTCAATGCCACAGCACCAGCAATTGTCTCCATCTTGCAAAATGCAACAAGACGATCAAAGAAGGACTCAGGGATATCCATTCCTGCATATCCCAAGGTGACGCTGACATCAAGCAATCCACAACCCTCTTCTACAACATTCCCATCCTTCCTACATTTTGCATAGCCCTTCCCCTTCCCAGCAACATCCAGCAGCTCATCTATTGTGCCAGCAGACAAATTAAAACCTACCTTCCCCTTGCCCTTTCTAGTCTAACGTTTAAGCATACCTGTTGATGATAGATTGGACTGACAGAGGCACCAAAATCCCAAAAGCAAGATTCACAAGGAAACCCAAATCCAACAAGGCACAGCAATTTCACAGAAGGCAATGGGATGAAGGAACCAAAATCCAGAAGGGATAACAGAAATTCGAAATTTCAGATTGAACACAAGCCAGCAGCTGATCTCCTTCCAAATTCGATGAACCACAACAGAGCAAATCAACACACAGGAAATTTTCATGGGAACTGGTACTCACCTCAGCACACCACCAAGGTTTATTCCGCCCCCATGCCTACCTCCTCTCCATCTCGGCAACGTGGATGTAGCCCTCCGACACCTGTTCGCTCCAACACTTGAACACCTTAAAAAAAAGGCTTACCCTTTCGACCATTGCCGAAAGCCATATTCAGCTGTCCACCATCAGCTTTATATCTTTTGCCATACGAATACCTCATAAATACCTTAGGAAACCATATGTAACCCCGTACGCCTTTCACATTTTTAGAACCTTATAGCCATTGCTTTTAAATATCAATCAGAGTCAATCAACTATATATATTGGCCAGGACAACCCAGACCATGTACTATTGTCTACTCAGCAGAGCATCATCATATTTTGGCATGTCACTCCTACTATCATGCATATAAGGGCATATCCATAATAAGGGAATTTCCATTATACTTTGTAGAATTTCATAATTTGACTATCAGCAGAACTTACTTGAAGTATAGATTCACACATGTGCATCAATTAATTGGTACACCTATCATCTTGTCTCATACTCAAAGGGTACCTTTTCATTTTGTAGTATTCCATCTTACAACTAAATGCAAACCTTACTATTAAATTTCATCTCTTGTATTCAAACTTCTTTTGAGCAACACATAATACTGCATTCCATCTAAACAAAAAAATAAAAAAATAAAATAAAGAGACATATTGAAATAAATACCTGAAGCATAAATCTTGTTAACATATGGTTAAGCTGGCTCAGATCTAATTTCTCCACTAGAATACTGGTCCCTAATCCAAAATCCTTCCGCCACTCATCAAACCTTCTCCTTGCCCAACTACTTACAATTTTCAAATGGTCTGGACCGTCGTTTAGTGCCTGAGACAATAAATCCTTATCTAGCAGAATTCAATCCTCTCCACTACCTCATTCTTCATCACTATTGTCATTCCCTACATCATACTCTTCAAGAATACTCCAGCTTTCATTCCCCACAGCATGACTTTCCATCTCACAAACTACTTCAGGTACAAGGGTGAAGGATGTCTGCGTGCCATAAAAACTAAAGCTTACAAACTCACAAACTAATAAAAAAAACAAATATATTATCATATTCTCGTTTGGATCATTGCAGAAAAGTTACGGTCATTTCTATAAAAATACCCCCAAAACTAGGGGCGTTTGGACAATTTTAGCAAAACATAAAGGTATTTCACAGTTTTTCCCTATATTTTATACATTTGGTAGTCCTTTTCTAATTTTCGTGTTTCTTTTGTTTAAATTATGTTGCTCTGATATGCAGGGGTTAATCTACGGCATTTACCAGGTCATTATGGAGGTTCTTGCTGTAGCTGGTATTTCATAGTTTTTCCTTATTATCTAATCGAGAATCTGGATTAGTGTAAATGTATGCATGTCAAGCAGTATATAAGTCATTAATGTGAATGTCCTTTTCTTTTTGTGCAGTTCTATATTGCTTGGTTGCATAAGAGAAGAGAGGTTCGAGATTTAGCACTTCATGGTAAATGCTATTGGAAAAAACTATGAAATACCCTTATGTTTTGCTAAAATTACCCAAACGCCCGTCATTTTAGGGGTTTGGGTGCATATTCACATGGGGGGTTACTTCGGGCAACGAGAGCTGCTGGATGGGCATATTCACGAGTTATGCCTTGATTTGGATCGTACATAGTGATCCTCATTTGTGGGGTATGCTCGTACAAGTTTTTATTGTATATTGAGACTTATGGAATACTATAAGATTTGCGGCAATGTATTAATGGTGTTTATGTCATACTATTTTAGGCGGTATAAAAGGGGCTCTTGCTGCCCTACGTCACACGAAACCATGGCCACACAATTCATGCAAAAGCACATGCAAACATTCATGCAAAAGCACATGCATAGAAATAAAAACCATGGCCACACAATTCATGCAAAAGCACATGAATGGAAACACAACCATGGCCACACAATTCATGCAACACCACATACATGAAAATACAACCACGACCACACGATTTCTTTCTCTCATAAAAAATCAATGGCTAAGAAAAAGGTACACTCTAGAAATACTATTTAGTACATCCATTCGAATATACCACAAAATCATAGCCAAAACCTTATTGAAAAGCGTACAAAAACAGAAAAGCAACCCCCTGTTATTATGCTAGATATTTTTTATAGAAATAGCCACAACTTTTTTGCGATGATCCAAATGAAAATGTGTTCTTCAGATGCATTATAGAAGAGGATGAGATCTTTCCATCGAAGTTAAGATCATCGGAATTGGAGGTCAAAATTTTAATTTATGGTCTTCTAAATCCTTCTTTAATTCTACAATTTGTTTGTGTGTCAAAAATCACATAACTTGTGATTTCGGATTCCAATTTAGGTGATCTTAGGTTTTGATGTAAAGATCTCATCCTCCTCTACAATACATCTGAAGAACACATTCTAATTTGGATCATTGCAGAAACGTTAAGGTCATTTCTATAAAAATACCTCCAAAACTAGAGGCGTTTGGACAATTTCAGCAAAACATAATGGTATTTCACAGTTTTTCCCTTTATTTATGGGAAAAATAAACATATGAATGCAGGTCTACTAGATCTCACCAAACCAATGCATGTACCTATTCTTAGTCGCCAAAAACCTCTGCTAGTCCTCAAACCTCCCTGCCAACTCAAATCCCATACAAACTCCACAAAAAATAACACTCTTCAAGAAAAAAACAAGTCTGTCTTCAAGAAAAGGTCCCTGCGCCCCGCTGGAACCACACCAAACTATCAGTGCCTCGCTGTGGAACCACACCAAACTATCAGTGCCTCGCTGTGGATGAAAATCGGCTCGCCTGAGTAACCATCGCCATGCTAAAAAGAAAATCATAGCAGAGGAAAAAATAATTTTATTTTTTTTGTAATTCCACCCTAAATTGGATTACGTCCGGGAAAGTTGAACTCTCAAAATATTCCCTCATGCATATTCTCTCGGCGGCGCTGTAGCTTCGCAGCTTGGGCGCCGCCTCGAGAAATTCCCTTAAGGAATTTTCTCGAGAATAACTTCCCCTAGTACATAAATCTTGCGTAGTTTGAAAGAAGCTTCTTTGCTGATTGAAAAAATCAGGCATTGCCCTCGGGTGGTTTTGTGAAGCTTTGAGTATATATTGGCTACGCGGAAACAAATGAGCTACAACTCTTTTTGGAACTTAGATTTCGTCCATTCATGCTTGTTCTCACTTATTGAGCAATTTTGGTGTCCCCTAAGTACAGCCCCACATTGGTGTTGAAGGTGTCACCTCTGCCAGATCTTTTTTGTATTCTAGATACGCTTTTAGTTGGGTTTGTTCTTGGAAGGTGTTAATTGTGTATACAAGGAAATGCCCACTGGAGGTGTTTATAATGGAACTCAATGTGGAAAGTATCCTTTTATTTGACACATATATGCCACAATGAAGCAATATACAATGCAACTATGTCATGTTGCCTCAAGATACACTTGCATGAGCAGCACCTACATCAAGCGATGGATTTTCTTGAATAACAGAGCGCGCTTCATGCATAGCCAAGCCTCTCTTCTGTTTACCTTCATACAGCATACTGGGAAAATTGCTAGGGCCGAGGCCTGAGTAATCTCATTGGTATTCTCAAAGGAATTTCAATGCAGCCAAATAAGAATGTAGAATCTAGCTGAATAATTATGCCTATTACTCATTAAGGTCAGCTTCTTCTTCTGGTTCCGAAGTTAAAGCATCATCAACTTTGTCTACCTCTTGCAGACCTGATTCACTAGATTGTTTTCCTGTAATTAATAATTCTGATTCTTCAAAGTAATCGGGGTCATCTCTGCTCTTTTCTGGTTCAGATCTCATCCACTCGGGACACTGCTCTTCATTACCAATCAAAATTCTTCCATTTTTTGCTTTAATCACTTCTGGCCTGCTTTCATTTGCGCCATTCCAGCAAATGCATTCTGGGAAGGGGTGAGAAATGAAGGATCTGGGTTTGTGATGGAGAGCTGAAAATACCAGACCATCTATTTCAGCACCTTTTAGAGTCAAGTTCCTAACAGCAACATTCCAATCATGAGGCGGCTTATATTTGTGTCCTTGTATCTCCATTAAGAATCTGGCAACAGAACGCCTGCAGACACACTAAGAGGTCAGCATAAACCAAGTAAGAGAAGGAAACTTGTACTGCAATTCATTTATGTTTACTGCACAATTTACTCTTAAGAAAGTCTAATTTTGCAGACTAAAATGTAATACTACATTTTTTTTCACGCACAACACACCTGTCCAACCGAACTGTCCTTAGAGATGTAGAAGCATATGCACGATGACCAATCACTAAGCTTGCAAAGCCTGGACGGCCATTTTTATCCTTATCAAAAGAAGGAAAGAAGACATCAGCCTCAGTGCAAATGATGTAATCCAGCGCCTCCCAAAGAAGTCTATGTCCATTTCTTCTCATATCTGCAATAGTATCTTCGGGCTCTTTATCACGTTCAGCTACCCAACCCCACCAGCCTTCCCTTTCATGTGGGTACTTTGGTCTGCCAGCAGGTGGAGGTAGTGGTCTAGGGCGTGGTCCTGCTTTAGCCCAAGCAGCTAACCTTGCTTTTTCATCCTCCTTCTGCAATAGAAGGGGAGGAGGTGGAGGTAAATCTTCCTCTTTGCCATAAAGTTTTGACCGCTCTTCTTCAGTGCTCAATGTCATCCGATCCTCTATGTTTGGAAACATGCTCCTCAATGGAAGTAGAACTCTTTGGCCACCAAAAGTTTCTGCACCTGAAAGGTATAAACGGGATCCTTGCTTGTATCCAGTCGCCCGAAGAATAATGCCAACCTTCACGAAAAATCCAAATGAGAAATCAGACAAATAAGAGTTGCATGTCTCTAAGGAGTCAAATCACCTCCTCCGGCAATAGTGGGCATGAGCCATTTAGCCATTGCTTCTCAGAATCCACATCAAGCTCTCCCTGTACAATACCGGCTCTGATCATTATATTCCTCTTGTATTGTATCAACTGCGTGTGCACGTCCTGTAAACATCACCATTACAAAGACTTAAACCTCGCCTCCATGCACTGAGAATTTACAGGGTTTTTGTTAAACCCAACCACCATCCAGTTGGTCTATAAAGCTTATATTAGCACCTGAAACCGTTCACCACATCCATGATATGCAAGTACATCTCTCTCAAGCCCTAAATGAAGAGCAAGGTATGGTTTGTTTGAAGCTTTCAATCTGCATGAGCCAGTACAAGTAAAAGCATTAAAGTATTTAACATCATTGAGAAATGGACATTCCTGCGTAAAAGTATTTTAGAGATGGCAGTACGTTTAGAAATCAACTTGAATGTGAGGCACAAGAATATATCCAATAAGGCTGATAAATTTTTCCCAATTTACTTTGAAGCTTACCGCTACTACTTTGGCACCTTCTCAGATATCTAACAAGGAAATTGTGATTTGAATGTAAAGTACACACCTCTGGACCATCGACGTAGCAAGTTGCTGCAATTCATCCCGGAATCGAAGAGCATGGAATGCAACTCGGCAACGGAGCCTCTGGTATTCTGCAAGTCCCGCAGGCAAAAGTTTCTACATGGCGTAGAAACATTTACTATTGTCAGAGAACAATTCTGTGAGCTGAAGAATTGAGCTGAACAATATATGCATAATTTACTGTTTCTTGCCTGCAAGCATCCACCGCCAGAAATAATAAGGCCAGCAGCACCTTTCTTTTTCATTGGAAGTAGCAGCTTTTCCAGATAGAACTCTGGAGTAGCATCAATCCGTGGTGTTTTGATTGTAAGTTCATTTCCTTTTCTCATTAGTGACAATTTGGTTGGAAGATCCGTGACAACAGGTATATCATTTGCAAGCTCCCTGATAAAGTGCTCCACATTGTAGATATAGTCAAAACCTTTAAACTTAGAGCTGCCAGGCAGAAAAGTTCACATCAAGGAATGAATAGCTATAACTCCTTACAACGGAGAAATAATAGAACATCAATTCAGATCCCTTACCTAGTTCCCTTTGCTTCATGAACTGCCTGCAAATCTGGAATTACTAGAGTGGCATTCAAAATCCTTGCTATAACTACAAGATCACATAACTGGAATAAACTCAAGTTAACTCCAACTATGCCTTCAAACTTGTAAGACTAGTAAAACATCTTGGAAAGTAAATCTGACAGGAAAGGACTTACGGAGGATCTAATTTCATGAAAGCCTCCTCTGATTTCTGCAAAGAGGAAAGGACCATTCTGTGTCGAAGCTGCGAAACAAAACTAACTGATTATTCTGAAAAACCAAAAGAAAACAGAAACTTTTGAATTCAAAAACTTGAATATTACACCGTGGATTAAAAAAAAAAGAAAAGCAAAAGAATATGGTGTCCAATGTATCAGGTGATTCCAAACTTAAAATCTTAATCTTCGTTAGCTATATTCCATTTCCACAAGATGGTGTTCATGATTACACAAGGTATTGATAGCTTTATGATGCATTTTGGTTTGGTCATCTTTTTCTGATGGTATTTCCAGTGGCTATTATCTTATTAACAATCTGTGAGAGTAAGAAAATGATCTGAAACTCATAGCGGGTTGGTTTTGTAAATATGATAACCTAGTGCTTCAATAATATAATTTTCAAAGGCCAAGAATCCTAGTAGCTTGTCATGTAGGGCAAGCATTTTGTTTAAATGTCAAAATCAGAGATGTCAAATTAACTTGAACAAGGATGAAAAATGAAGACATTGACATCTTCCAATATCTATATGGCATTTGGGGTTCTGGCTTATCTATACCAGCTTCTGTGAGAGCACAATATAACCAGCTTCTATACCCGCTTCCATATGGCAGAACCTGACTGATGACATTCATCAGGTAGGTGTGCAACTTTAAAGGGTCCCCTAACCGTGTCAAGTTAAATTATAAGCTGCGAAGACAATGATTTCTCTAGAATCAAGTCTCTTTGCTTATTTAGACGGAACAACCCCAAGGATGCAACCTGCAGGGAATATCAATGTTGTTACACTAATACATACCAGGATAGCTGTCTCTTGGGAAAGCATACGGATGAAATGCCTGCAATTTCTTCACTGGCCTCCATGCTCTTACGGTATAGTTGGATTGCTAATGAAGAAAAGGAAAACAAAAAAAACAAATAACAGAGAATTCTGTAAGAAGATGGATATTAAATCTGATACTAACAGATCGATTTTTATATTTAGAACTAAATGATACTTTATTTCATCATGAATCCAAAACTCAAGGTTTAACACTCATTCTCTCAAAAACATAAATTTGTGAGGATGCTTACCATGTCAAAATCATCACTTCTTGAGATCCGCCAACTCCCTACTCGGCTGATAATGGGATACCTAGAATAATATGTCCACTCCATTTTCCCACCCGAGTACCGAGCCAAAAAGAAGTGAGCGACAAGAGATATTATAGAGAGGCCCATTCCCATGATTGCCACAGTCCTTAAGTTGGGACCCAGGCCCATTGTAGGGAACCCTTACAGCCTCAAGGGCTTAATCTCTTCTCAACCATGCACTTTTCTCATTGTTCTCGATCGCTTCTATCTCAGTTTTATGTATATGCATTGTAGGAATGGATCTGCCAACAGTCTAAGCAACCTGATTTTTTCTTCAAAATGTGACGCGGAGCTCCGCCATAACTAACAAAATAACCAGTCAGGGGCCTATCCATTTATAGACAGCTTGATCTGTTCAATCCCTACACTGACGTGCTAGACATTGCCCTTGAGCTGTAAACATCAGATCTGTACCTAAAACCTACAGCCGACGTTTAATTTCGCATGATTTGATCATTTAGTATCAGCTTAAAGAAATATGTGATTTGGGAGAACGGAGTGCAAAATAAAAGCAGAAAAAAAAAAACTAAGTGGACCGAACAGTAAAAACCCCTGGCATCAACCAAGCCTACAGGCTGGTACCTGAGGGCAATCTTCTTGGGGAGCTCAAACTCTTGTTCTAGAGAAGAAAGGACGGGAATAGAACGACAGAGCTCAGTGTCTCAATCTACTGTGTCCGGCACATCTGTATTTGTGTAGCACATGAGCACTCTCTCGACCAGAGTCATTAAACTTTTTTTTAAGCAATTGAGCAGGGTGTTCTTTCTTTCTTTTTTTCTTTCTTTTTTTTTTTCCTCTGTGATACTGCTACCTATTTAAGAAGGATACCTTGGAAAAAAATTATCCGTGTTGAAGTCGTCTATTCGAGAGCGACATCAATAAATTGATAATCACCATGGTAGGCAAGGAGCGAAATTGCAAGGTTGCAGGGACTACCAACGTTTAAATGTTGGTTTTTCGGTGCCCAATCGGGTTGATTGGGTTGCAGGAACTACCAACATTTAACTATTGGTTTGCATCTGAGAACCAAACCAAACAATGGGATAAGGTTTACATCTGTAAACCAATTATCGGGGATTGGTTTAGGAATATTCCCCGAGTATTCCTTTTTTAACCGATTCTCGGGGATTGGTTTTTAAGAATATTCCCAAAGTATTCCTTTTTATAGACGAGAAGAGGAGTTCTTTAACGTCACGCCACTAGGCAGCATCCAACTGTACATATGACCGCACACCACACTACATTGCGGTCACACCACACTACATTGCTTGGTTGGGCATCCAACTGGACACCATCCAACTGGATTGAGCAGCATAGTCCACACACCACATTGCGGTCACACCACACTACATTGCTTGGTTGGGCATCCAACTGGATTGAGCAGCATAGTCCACAATCCACACACCACACTACATTGCTTGGTTGAGTAGCATCCACACACCACACTACATTACTTGGTTGAGTAGCATCCAACTAGACATGTGACCACACACCACACTACATTGCTTGGTTGAGCAGCATAGTCCACAGTCCACACACCACACTACATTGCTTCGTTGAGTATCATCCACACGCCACACTACACTGCTTGGTTGAGTAGCATCCAACTGGACATGTGACCACACACCACACTACATTGCTTGGTACACTACATTGCTTGGTTGAGCAGCATCCAACTGGACATGTGACCACACACCACAGTACATTGCTTGGCATGTGACCACACACCGCACTACATTGCTTGGTCACACCAAGCTACATTGCTTGGTTGAGTAGCATCCCCACACCACACTACAATGCTTGGTTGAGTAGCATCCAACTGAACATATGACCACATACCACACTACATGCTTGGTTGAGCAGCATAATCCACAATCCACACACCACACACCACACTACATTGCTTGGTTGAGTATCATCCAATTGGGCATGTGACCACACACCACACTACATTGCTTGGTTGAGCAGCATAGTCCGCAGTCCACACACTACATTCCTTGGTATACTACATTGCTTGGTTGAGCAGCATCCAACTGGACATGTGACCACACACCACACTACATTTCTTGGGACATGTGACCACACACCACACTACATTGCTTGGTCACACCAAGCTACATTGCTTGGTTGAGTAGCATCCAACTGGACATATGACCACACACCACACCACACTACATTGCTTGCTTGAGCAGCATAGTCCACAGTCCACACACCACACTACATTGCTTGGTTGAGTAGCATCCAACTGGACATGTGATCACACACCACACTACATTGCTTGGTTGAGCAGCATAGTCCACAGTCCACACACCACACACCACACTACATTGCTTGGTTGAGCAGCATAGTCCACAATCCACACACCACACTACATTGCTTGGTTGAGTAGCATCCACACCCCACACTACATTGCTTGGTTGAGTAGCATCCAACTGGACATGTGACCACACACCACACTGCATTGCTTGGTACACTACATTGCTTGGTTGAGCAGCATCCAACTGGACATGTGACCACACACCACACTATATTGCTTGGGACATGTGACCACACACCACACTACATTGCTTGGGCACACCAAACTACATTGCTTGGTTGAGTAGCATCCACACACCACACTACATTGCTTGGTTGAGTAGCATCCAACTGGCTATATGACCACACACCACACCACACTACATTGCTTGGTTGAGCAGCATAGTCCACAGTCCACACACCACACTACATTGCTTGGTTGAGTAGCATCCAACTAGACATGTGACCACACACACCACACTACATTGCTTATGGTTGAGCAGCATCCAACTGGACATGTGACCACACACCACACTACATTGCTTCATCACACTACATTGCTTAGGACATGTGACCACATACCACACTACATTGCTTGGTCATGTGACCACACACCACACTACGTTGCTTGGTTGAGAAGCATCCAACTGGACATGTGACCACACACCACACTACATTGATTCATCACACTACATTGCTTGGGACATGTGACCACACACCACGCCATCGAAAAGCTGTAAGAATCTGGGCGAAGCACAATGCTGGTACAGAATGCTAACAGACTCCACTTACTTTTCAGGCTTTTTGCTTTTAATATAATTTAAGGCAAAAAGATGTTTGCGTAAGCTAAAACCAAATAAAAAGGCAAGCAGCTCCAATGATATACTTACAAATCCATGTGTCAATCTTCAATCCAGATCTGGCCTAGAATGCACGAATTCATTAATTTGAGAAATTCGAGCTCTTTTGAGAATTTTAAGCTAGCTAGCTGGACTCCCATGGTTAACCTTAAGCTAGCATGGATGTCCCATTTTTGCTTAACTTCAAGCTAGCTAGCAAGGTCAAATCTTGCTCATTAAGAGC
>JAANSK020254019.1:0-12969 GCA_011763485.2 Isoetes engelmannii
AAGCTTTTGTCTTTCTTGGAGATGGCTTATGAGCTAGCACAAATGACGTGCTAGCTATACTCGCCACCCAACCACGACCTCTGCATAGATACTGAATGCCCTTTGAGCTCTCGCCCGAGCATCTTTATAGCTATCTAGTCCCTTGACCATGCAAGCCATGCAAGCCATGCAAGCATGCATGCCATGTGAGCATGCAAGCCATGGGAGCATGCACGTCATGCGAGCATGCAAGCCATGCAAGCATACACGCCATGCAAGCCACATCTTATGCATATTGCATTCTAATTCCAAAATCAAGGCGAAGGGGATTTGCTCGATTTTTGGCAAATCGAAATTTTTTTCCGGCCGTCAAAACCCTTGAAATCTTAGGAAATCAAATTAAGTAAAAATTCCAAAAAAATTTCGGAATAAAAAAAAACGAATTTAAACAATAGGATAGGATAGGCAAAAATTTAGGGGTATTTAAGTACCTTTTCCTCGAAAATATAGGACCATGTGTGGAAGATGATGTGGCATGGTTGACTTCAAACATATTACGTGGGCGGCAAAATGACACGTGAAAATTAGGCACAAAAGACCAAGGGCGGCTCTGCTACTACCTACCGTTCTCGTCCATGAGAAGCGTGGCTATGGAGCTCACCCATTTGGGCCCTTAAAGAAGAAGAAGAAGAAGAAATTTTTTAAAGAGCTCATTCGTGCCTCCGTATCAGTCTGCCCAACATAGGTATAGGTATGGATGCCCTTCTTCACCCATCTCCTTGCACCTCAAGATTGGGCTCCGTGGAGGCAGAAACTGTCTCTTCAGGGCGTGCTTTTTCTATTCCAGGCCTCCTTCGTGCCCCAGGCTTTCGTCTTTCTCATGTTGAATGTTCCAGATTGAGAAAAAATGGCCCATTCCTACAGCCTGTCCACAGATCCTCCAGACTTGGTAAGTGGCTTCTTTTTCATTGTTGTAAATTCATATTGCTAAGAAAATGCATTAGTTCAGTAACTAGATTTCTTATGATTCGGCATTTGGGCAATTGGAGTGATTTCCTCACAGCTGGTCATTTCTAGGTCTGTGTCATATGTTATAGTGAGTGATTAACCAGGTTGATTAAGTACGTATTAGATCAGATTATCAACAACTTAAAATCCAAATCTCAAGGATGTAGAATTTAATCGCTTAAAACAAAGTCTGGGATGCATAGCTGTGGGAGTCAAATTTGAATGCAACATTTTTGCTGACAATTCTAACACGTTCCTGCTGCATTGGTCTTGCTCAGAAGTACGTGCAGGAACCGGAAATACTTTTGGGACATTGTTTCGAGTAACTACATTTGGCGAATCCCATGGTGGAGGTGTGGGGTGTGTGGTTGATGGTTGTCCACCAAGGTTACCTATTTCAGAAGCCGACATGCAAGTGGAACTAGATAGAAGGTGTGCAACTAGATTATTTGAAAGGAATATGTTAAAAGATCATAGAAGTCCAAGAAAAGAATGTTGAAAGTAATGCTTGGGTGCTCTTTCTCTAGGCCGAACATGTCCATATCCTGAATGTTCTTTATGCATTAAGGCTGTTTCATCCCTGCATATTCGAAAACAATAAACTGCCTTTGTTATCTCAATGTGCCATGCTATCCAAGTTTAGCGCATCTACAAGCTCTCATGGCATGAGAACAACAAGATGTTCACGTGTCCACACACTAACTATCTAGTTCTATACTGCTTATTCATTTTGCTTTACCAAAGCCTTTATATATTTTAATACAGCAGAAAAATGACAAAAAGTGTCCATGTTGCAGACGTCCATACTCCATGTTTAAAGATCTGAAATCATTGTTTGTGGTTGATGCAATTATAAACTCCTAATTCTTTTACAACAGGAGGCCCGGACAAAGTCGAATTACAACTCCAAGAAAGGAATCTGACACGTGCAAAATAATCTCGGGTGTAGCAGAAGGTGAGTTCATAAACTCTTTAGCAACATGGAAGGTATCCCTTGAAGGGCACCGGCCAGCGTAGCCCCTCATGGATGAATGCGATATTTTCTCTTGACACTGTCATACAAGCCAAAACAAAACACGCTACTGATAGAATGTACAGTTATCCTACCCGTATTGGAGTAACAAAATCACCAAGTAGGTAGATGAGCAGAGGATGCACAGTGGAGGAAATAGGGTCTACCAGCTCTAGCATAGAGCTGCTGTCTGCGACAGCTTCGTTGAAGAGGATCTAGCTCATAATCCTGTCTCTTTTGGCAGAATTCGTCTCCTGCCAAACACAAACCCACACGAAACAGAAACTACACCCTTCCAAGGAGACACAACAGTATGTAGAACTTACCTCCGTGGACCCTCTAGCAGAATTCAGCGTGGGAGATGAATGACGAGTTTGCCACAGAGCAGCTGTCCATATCAACAGGAATCCGTTTCAATAAATCAGACTCCTGTATGCATAGACTTCCACCTGATCCAGACGAATGAACAATGCCTGTTGGATCAACCCTTTGTTGGGGAGCCTTTGATGGTCCAGCCTGTTGCTTGTGCTTTGACAGAACTGGCACCACCTGGTCCCTTGTAGTGCTGACACAAGGAATTCTCTTGCCCTTTGAAATGCTTTATGCACGTCTATCTTTTGATGCAAAGGACCACCTGTAGAAGACATTATTTCTTCTGCATCACAGACTTCTTCCTCATCTCAGCAGAAGTTCTGGAAGTTTTTAGGAGGCCATCTCTCTGCCACATTTCTTCCATAGCCAGCTACTAACGCCCCTTGGCTGTAGCAAGCTCAACAATAGGTCTGGGATAATTACAACCTAGCTCAACTGCTGCAGAGTGAAGGAGTATAGAAGGGGCATCCCATGGATGATGTGTCCATTTTAGGCAGCCTGGATGGCTCTGGCAGCCATTTCCTCACATATTCTCCAGTCGGATCAATCTCGTAGCCTTCATCCTATATAACAAACATGGTAAAAATCTGTAATACTTAACACACCATTCTCATTCTCTGCTGCATCGTCAATGGTAATAAGTCGAAATTGAAGTAACAAATCCTTGTGAATTTTCTACAACTAAGTCGAAACATGAACATTAAATAATTATTCAAAACTGTCGGGCTTCTCCAGTGTAAAACAAACATGATATTCTAAGGTATGGATTTATCTTTATTGTTTATCAGGCGTGACCTTAGGGACACCAATTGGAGTTGTTGTGCCAAACACAGACCAACGGGGTGGGGTGAGATTTTCTGAGTTTTTTTACCTCGGCTCCATGAACAACTTGCAATTGGGAAATCTTATAATATGTCACTCACTTATGCAGGACTACTCTGAGATGTCTTTGGCATATCGTCCGTCACATGCTGATGCTACATACGATTTTAAATACGGGGTTCGTGCAGTTCAGGTATGCTTTTCCTATAGGTACGGTGTCTTATGTTTATATGGTTAATGTATAACTGACTAATTTCTCCAGGGAGGTGGGAGATCCTCAGCAAGAGAGACTATAGGCAGGGTTGCAGCTGGTGCAATTGCGAAAAAAATTCTTCAACTACATTCTGGAACAGAGGTATATTGATTGTTCTGCCAGATACTAGCCTTTAGAATACGTCCTAGCATCACTTTAATGATTTGAGTAGTCAAGGTAACCCTTTTGCGTCCCTTCCTATTTTCAGGTATTGGCTTATGTGTCACAAGTTCATAAAGTTGCAGTTCCTGAAGGAGTCATAGACCATAACAACTTCACTATGGAACAGGTTTGTTAGGGAGGAAAACCAGCTGCTGGTTTGTATGTTCATATTGGGTATGATGGATCATTCATTTCTATTGTAAAACAGGTGGAGAGCAACATTGTTAGATGCCCAGATCCCACTATTGCGGAGAAAATGATAGAAGCAATTGATGCAGTAAGAGTGAAAGGCGATTCTGTTGGCGGGGTAGTGACATGTATTGCACGGAATGTTCCCAAGGTAATCTATTGACTTGGTTGATTAATCCCTTGCTCTGTCATTGCCATCCACTTCATAAGAACATTTCTTTAACCAGATACAACAAAAGAATAAATTCATAACCTCAACAAAAAACTGGATTCATGGTTTTTCCCTTTTTATGAGTGTGAAGTTCAAAATGACCATGCTCATTGTTTTGGTGTCTTTAACATCAGGGACTTGGTTCTCCAGTTTTTGATAAACTTGAGGCAGAGCTTGCGAAAGCACTTATGTCACTGCCAGCAACAAAAGGTTTTGAAATCGGAAGTGGGTTTTCTGGTACGTTGTTAGCAAAGAAGAAGATTTTTCTTTGTGGAAAGTATAAAATAATATTGAAATGATTATTATGCAGGTTCCCTAATGACTGGAAGTGAACACAATGATGAGTTCTATATTGATAACATGGGAAATGTAAGAACCAGAACAAATAGATCAGGAGGCATCCAGGCAAGTATTGAAGACTCTTATTAATGCCAATTGCCGGATAAAATAAACCAAGTCAATTGTCAATGTGCACAATGCCATGTTATGGAAAGGTCTAAGCTTTGACTGTTGTTATTTAGCAGGGAGGGATCTCAAATGGGGAGACAATTGTACTAAGAGTTGCATTTAAACCAACATCGACAATTACAGTAAGTGAAGATTGAGGCAGCATTTGGCTTTTGCCAATAAATCTTGCATGTTAACAAGTCCTCTTTAACAGAAAAACCAAAAGACAGTAACGCGTGATAAGCAGGAAACAGAACTAAGGGCCCGGGGGAGGCATGATCCTTGTGTTGTTCCAAGAGGTATATTGATTGCATAGCAAATAGTTTGTTTTGTTAATGGCTAAGTCCTGCTCTGCATCTGCAGCTGTTCCAATGGTTGAAGCTATGGTGGCTTTAGTTCTGGTTGATCAGCTGCTTCAGCAATATGCACAATGCCAGTTTTTACCGTTAGATTCTGTCATAAGTGAAAGAACTATAAGGCAAAAAGATGAGTCTCATGCTGTTGAGCACCAAGCTACAGGTGTTTAGCAGGTTTCTTGTATTATCCACTGCCGTGGAATTCTGGAGTACAAAATCCAGATATATAATCACAAATTGGGAAATTTACCCAAATGCCCTTAATTGTATAACAGTTTCCCAAAATGCCCAAAACGCCCTTTGTATTTTCGAAATTACCAAAATGCCTAGACGAAATTTTTCAATTCCCAAATTGCCCAAATTGTTAGCTTTTGCTGTAATTTTCATGAAAGTTTTTCCATGATATACACACCCGAATTGCAATGTCAAAATCAAGTCCCCGACATTAATCTCTGGCTCTTGAGACACAAATTTGTTGTGGTGATTGGCTATTTGAGAAATACCAGAGAATCCTTAGTTCCTGTAATATAATTACAAAAATCTTGATTATTAGAAGGCAATGCTTTGCGGTAATTACATAGCTAATGAATTGCACTGAGTTTTCAAATGGAAGGGGTAATGGCCCGGGGGAGGCCAATACGCCCTGTAAGGGTATGGCGAGCCTGTTAGGGTGAGCCAGGCCGACCAGGGCATAATGCCATTACCCCACGCAATAATAGGAGGGGAGGCTATTACGAACATGACGTGGCCCTGTTTTTTCTTTTTTTCTTGCGCCATGGTGAATGTTTCGAGTAGAAAATTATAGCATTTAAGATAGTGCCGTAATTAGCAGTAATAGCCTCCCCCCTATTATTACGCTTCACTAAAAATTAGACTTTTTTTCCTCCCAATTCTCGATTTTTGTTTCCACTCGGGAAACTTTCGTCCTGGCGGACCCTAAGCAGCGCCGCCAGTGTGATATTTTTTTTTTTTTTAATTTTAAAAACAAAAACAAGAAATTTTATGACACAAAGTTCAGTTCTATTGAAGTTTCAGTTTTACAAAACATCTGCAAAAATGCAAATCATATGAGTTCCAAAATTCATATCAGTTCATATCAAAGAAAATTTACACAAAAACATTTCCCTTGAGTTCCTGCAGTTCCTGCAGATCTTCAGCTTTTTGAAGAAACATTTGAAGAAGTTGACAAGAAACATTTGAAGAAATTCATGTCTTCCTGCAGTTCTGAAGCACAACTGCAAAACCACTAGCATCAACAAGAGAAACAATCACACATTGATTAAGAGTAGCTTCAGCAAAAGATTGTCTTCCAGAATTATTGATGTTTGTAGAAGGCCCAAACAATTCCGGATGCGCATTAGAAACTGCATCCCAAAAACTCTCATCATCATCATACAATGTTGGAGCTTCATTTCCAACTATCTCACTGGAAACATTCTGCAAAGCTAGACTACCAGCAGTAGGAGATGTTTCAACACTCATATTTCTTCCTTGATCAACTCTATTTTCCTTTTCATTGCTACCACCAGCAACAACCACAGAATTCTTCTTTGCTTTATCATCTGCAAAAAAACTACCACCTATTAGAAAAAATACAAGGAAAATTAAGCTAGAAAGCAGATACCAGAATCTACAGCCATCTTATTCGGATCCATCGACTACAAAAACTTTGAAGACGACACGCCAAGAAACTTTTTCTCTTGCTTCTTTATTTCTTCTTGCATAACATCCTTATACATTCTCAAAGTACCATTAGCATTGCATGGACGAGAATTAATGCTCATAGCTGCATTAACTTGGACATTTATTGATCGATCATATATACACAATAAAAACAATAGAAACAATCAGGAAAATAATTAGAACAATCAAGAAACAATGAGAATTTACTTCTGATATGCATCTGTGCTTCTATGAACTGTAACAAGTTTCCCAACATGTGGAGATACCCCAGCAAGCGACATCCGTGTAACAGCAGAAACTCTGCCACTTTTATTGCTAATCTCCTAAGTAAACAAATTAATAAATAAACAAGTAAACAAATAACTAAACAAGAAAATACTTACTTCTCTTGGCCTGTCGATGGGCTGCAAAAAGAACGGACGAGGTTCTCCAGATTCTATCTGAGGCAAATGTGAAATGTACTGCTTATATGTCATAAGAAAATCTTCTTCATAGCTCCATATAGGAGGTCTGAAGTGTGAGTTATCAAACTTGGTACAAGTAGTACCCCAGTTCTTACTAGTCCTCTCATTATATAGAAGAAACTCAGACGATCCATCAACTTCAATAGCTAAATCGACATCCATGACGGAATAAATTTCCTGAGCACCTCTAATAGCAAATCTAGAACACAAATAGAAGCATAACCTCTTCTGGCATCCTCTACTATGACTCATTTCATAATCATAATCCGTCAACAATTCCTATTTAGTCTTAAAAGCTAGCACAACCACTTTTTTGGACTTAATAGCAACTCCCGCTAACCTAGACCTATCAGCAGCACCTACAAAAGCAAGTCTAGAAGTAGCAAAAATGGAATCATATAGAATATTAAAAGGAGGCGCCCTTATTCTAGACTTAGCAATTTCAGTTTCTTGTTTTTTCCTTATAATCCTGCCAATAGCCTTGAACAAACAATTCAACTGCATAAGACAAACAACTGAAACAATTAGAAACTAGAAAAAACAAACAACAGAAACAAATACAAAAGAAGCTCTGCAAATACCTTGATGGTGGAAAAAGCTTTCCATTTTTCTTCTTCACTTGTATCAGAAACCTCACAAGCATGTCATTTAAGTCTGGCAACGGTATTTCTTCAATTGAAACAGAGACCATCTGTCCTGCCCAGGCCCTCCACTTATCAAATTTTTTCCTGGCCCATAAAGTCACCCTAGTTGACTTGTCCTTACCACCTCCTTCAATTTCCTTCAGCATTTTCTCATCTATAGCCATAAATTCTTGACACTCATCATCCTTGGCATCTGGCTCCACAAAATCCTCACTAAACCACTTTTCACTTGCAAAACTCTCCATTAGATTCTTAACAGCATCTTGACTCACGTCCTCAAGACCATAATCCATTTCAGAATCCTGATCTTGCACAGATATTTCTTCTACCACAGGAAATGCAAATACTGGTCTACTAGATCCAAGGGAATAAGAACTAACTGCATGCAAAAACATACAGAACACAACGAGCAAACATAACCTGCTATCGACCTCCATTGCAAGTAAACTGCAAAACAAGAAACATCAAATATTAGGACAGCTAAGAAGTTCACCAGAAACAAGCTTAAACAAGAAATTTACCTTAAAACTTGTTGACAGAAGTTCGAAAATCTCCAAAAAACTCCATAGAAGAAATATCAACAACAAAGTCGAAGAAAACTCCACAATGCCGAACCACAGACTCGAGAAAATTCCAAGAAAGTCAGACACAGTCGAGAAAACTCCAAGAAAGTCGAGCAGAGTCGAGAAAACACCAAGAAAGTCTGACAGAGTAGATGAAAAACTCAAAGGTGGTCTCACAACCGAAGAAGGCACATCAGAAACTCCAATAAGTAAATGGACCGTGTAACGTGATCACTAGGGTAATGCCACTATTCCGGACGACATGGCGAAGTCGGATCGCCATTCCGGAGACCCCTCACTGCCCGAACGTCAGGACACTTGGATTTCTTCACAGCCGTCCAAATGACACCGCGGTTTCGCAAGGTCTCTTAGACGAATCTTGGATTTTTTGGAACCTGCTTGAAGCAAGGCCATTGGACGGAGGATTCAACGGACGGATAGGTGAACGTGGCTCCGGGAGGGTGGGCATTCGCGTACGTCCTGCCAGAGGAGCGATGGCAGGAAAGGCTGCCTCGGGAACTTTTTTGGGGTACGTCTCTTGGGGTATGGCCTCTACCTTCCCTTGAGGCATCCACGCAAGGTCTTGGCCTTGTTCGAATTGGGGAAGGGTGCTGCCTAACAACAGGCAGCCTGAACGGGGGGAGGGGGGGGGGATGTCCTGGCACCCTTGTCCTTGTCGGATCCGTCCAGGACCTTGCACGTGTCCTCACGTAGAGGGAGGATGTTGTCGCCAGAAAACGGGACCTTAAAACCACCCAGAAGCAGTTTGACCCAAACGTCCCCTTCCTAAGGCCCCGACGACGGACGGGCAACTCCCCCACCTCCGAATCACAAATCGTCTGTTCCAATGGACTCAGGACGTCGGCAATAGCCAGGGGACCAAGTTTCGCAGGCAGAAGACCACCCCATCTCCAAGAAGCTCCAAAGTAGCTCATATCGAACACTCTTGTAGTCAATTGGCAAATGAGGTGCTACAGAATACTGCCATGCAGGGAATTGTGTTGCTTTTGTTGCAGAAATGGACTGTGTAACATGGTCACTAGGGCAATGCCGCCATTTCAGACGACTTGGAGAAGTCGGATCTCCATTCTGGAGACCCCTCACTGCCCGAATGACAGGACACTTGGATTTTCACATAGCCGCCCGATGGACGCTTCGCGGTTTCACAGTCTCTCCCGAACGGATCTTGGATTTTTTGGAACCTGCTCGAAGCAAGGCCATTGGACAGAGGATTCAACAAACGGATAGGTGAACGTGGCTCAGGGAGGGTGGGCATTCGCATATGTCCCCCCAAAGGAGAGATGGCAGGAAAGGCTGCCCCTGGAACTTTTTTGGGGTCTGTCTTTTGGGGTATGGCCTCTACCCTCCCTTGAGGCATCTACGTAAGGTCCTGGCTTGTTCGAATTGGGGAAGGGTGCTTCCCAGCAACAGGCAGCCTGGACGCGGGGGGAGGGGAGGGGGGGAGGGGCTCTTGGCACACTTGCCCTTGTCGGATCCGTCCAGGACCTTGCACCGTGTCCTCACGTAGAGGGGATGTTGTCGCCAGAAGACATAATCTTAAAACCACCCATAAGTAGCTTGACCTGAACGTCCCCTTCCTAAGGCTTCGACGACGGACAGGCAAATCCTTCACCTCCAAATCGCGAACCGTCTGTTCCAATGGACTCAGAACGTTGGCAATAGCCAGAGGACCAAGTTTCACAGGCAGAAGACCACCCCATCTCCAAGAAGCTCCAAAATAGCTCATATCCAATGTAGTCAATTAGCCTAGGAGGTGGCTGCAGAATACTGTCATGTGGGGCGTTGTTTTGCTTTTATTGCAGAAATAAACCGTGTAATGTGGTCATTAGGGTAATGCCGCCATTCTGGATGACATGGCAAAGTCGGATCGCCATTCAAGACACCTCACTGCCCGAACGACAAAACACTTGAATTTTCGCACAACCGTCCAAACGACGCTTCGCAGTTTCGCAAGCTCTCTCGGCTGGATCTTGGAATTTTTGAAACCTGCTTGAAGCAGGGCCATTGGACAGAGGATTCAACGGACACATAAATGAGCGCGGCTCCAGCAGTGTGGGCATTCGTGTATGTCCTGCCGGAGGAGTGATGGCAGGAAAGGCTGTCTCGGGAACTTTTTTGGGGTCCATCTCTTGAAGTAAGGCCCCTACCCTCCCTTCAGGCATTCACACAAGGTCCTGGTGTTGTTCGAATTGGAAAAGGGTGCCGCTCAGCAACAGGCAGCCTGAACCGGGGGGAGGGGGGGTGGGGTGGTGGGTGTTCGGGCACCCTTGCCTTAGTCGGATCCATCCAGGACCTTGCATCGTGTCCTCACGTAGAGGAAGGATGTTGACGCCAGAAGACGGGGCCTTAAAACTACCCGGAAATAGCTTGACCCGAACGTCCTCTCCCTAAGGCCCCGACGACAGATGAGCAACTCACCCACCTCGGAATTGCGAACCGTCTGTTCCAATGGACTCAAAACATCGACATTAAGTAAAGAACAAAGGTACATGTACAAATGCAGCATTGACAAAGATGGATAATAAAAAATGAGAAGTTATGGTCTGGACGTCGACAATAGACGATATATCCACGAGGGTGTCCACGAGGCTTGTGTGCCACCACGTCAGCTTGCTAAGGGACAGCCCGTGCCACGTCAACACGAGGCAACATCGATCATCGACGTCTATCGGACGTGGTGCGCCACATAATAAGACGACTCGCCTGTGCGGTAATTAGCCAAAAGGTCGATCCGGCCAGGTCATCTTAATTTCTCGTCGATAATCAACGACGTGCGATGTGGCTGTGCTAGCCGGATGGCCAGCATGGCACGATTGACAGACACGTGTCAAGCCTTGCCACGTTAGACCACGAGACGTCGATCATCGACGTCCAAATGGCATACCACGTCCTTTTAGGTTGGTTGCGTGGCACGTTTGCTGGACATGCATGCTTGCTTGCCACGTCAGATGTGCTGGGCGACGATTATCGACGAACATGCTGACGTGACTGTCCACGCGAGCATGCCAGCGCAACATGGCAGGAGGCCTTGCGTGCAGACATGCCACGTCATGTCTACTGGATGTCGATCATCGACGGTCGAGGTCGATAATCGACCATTGACTGGTCAAGGTAAAAGATCGACGTCAGGCGTCGATAATCGACCCGTTGGGCGCCGATGATTGACCTCGGGCGTCGATTTTCGACCGTTCTCCATTGTAGTGTAAAAAATAAAGAAGATAGAACTTAAGTTCGTGAGGGCATTTGCTTGGTAGCATATAACGAGAGCTCTTTTCAATCCTAATGCTTTTAAGGTTAATTGGGCCAGATTTGATAGCCTTCATTTTGGAAAGAAATCATAAAAAGAGAAGCAACATAGAAGATGTCAAACGTGGTTGTTGCTATCTCAAAATTGGAAGACGAAAATGACAAATTAAAGTCTGATGGTCTATCTTATGAGCAGGATTTGAATGAAAAGGAAAGGTTGATGGAGAATACCATTGGCATGCTATCTGGTTTTCAAATGGCAGTAGAATTCTTATCTAAGAAAATCGAAGGTGTTAAAGGCAAACATGCGGGTTTGAAAGAAGTATCTCCAGAAGAAACAACTGGTTTGGAATATCTAAGTCAAGAGGCAGATTTGTTGGGACTCTTATTGTTAATAATTCTGAAAAACAAACATGAGCCTAATAACAGGGCATGCATTGAATACGAGATTAACAAGATAAAATTTAGGCAATTGATTTTTTAGGCAATTGATTTTTTTGAGAAACCCCATTGCAACCACATAATCTACCAAAATCACCCTAAAAACCCCAAGACACTACCCCTAGATACGAGCATACATATGATTCAAGAAGAAAACAAACACTTTCGGATCACTCGGTTCATACGGCTAAAACTATGTGAACCCCTTTGCCTGTTCGTTGGAGCTCCCATTTTGGCTGAAGAGCCATAGATCTGGTATGATCTCCTGATCTTGGTTTTGGCAAAAACGAAATAAGAGGTGAGGCAGCGGATTTCTAAAAAATTATTCCTTAAGAAATTTTTACGTGTCCAAGACATTGATTTTTTGCACCTGTCCTTATCTAATGGCAACATTTGCCTTGGTTGATATGGAATTTTTTAACTCGCTAGAGGCATGCCAGCGCGGCCATTTTTTCTTTGGATCATCGATATATTGAAAGGATATACAATTAATAAAAATGCACATTAAAAATAATCTTTTCTTTAAAGGTTGCCATTTAATTGGAAGGTAACATTTGTATGAGCCTTTCAAGTCAAATGGCACATTTTTTTACCTTGTCATTTGCATGGCAAAAAAGAGACCCGGCCAAATACCCCTTGAATGACATCTTAATGTTCAAATTTAAGGCTTAAATAGGACCGTGAATCATTATGCGTAAATTAACTGGTCTAGAAATCCAGAGTTCAATATACTTTGGATGCTAAAACGTTTCTTGTAATATTCCATCAAATCCTTTATAGCTAAGCTTGAAGCTGCAAATCTAACAGTTACGAACTTCAACAAAATGAAGTGATTTTTGAAAAGAGTGACTCAATGAATCGTAAAATTAAGCTACACATGGGTGATCATGTTAAGTGACATAGCCATCACTATTAAACTTGTTAGTATAGTCTTTCTATACGCGTCAAAGATTACTAGCAAATTAGTGGGCTACCGTGAGAATATTTATCTAACTAGTAAGGGCTGAATGTACTAGGTAATTGATGGGCAGCGGGGTGGTATGCCCTGTAAAACCACGAGGTGGCCAACGAGTGGCGACGGCCACGAGTTGCCACC
>JAANSK020254030.1:0-12967 GCA_011763485.2 Isoetes engelmannii
GGCCTTACGCAAGCTTTCTCTCTATGTTTAACTCCATTCTAGACGTCAATTAAGAACGTCTATTTCCAGATTCCTCCGTAATTGATGCCATTAGATACGCCAATTATAGAACGGCTATTTTCTTGTTCTTCCAAATTCAGATTCCAACAACAGCAAATACCACAGAATTTCTACTTGGAAAACCAAAATAAAGAAAGATGGGCGCATCAGAGTCATGGAAGTATAAATTAAAAGTGTCAGATCATAGAGACCAACTGTGGTCCTCTGACAGTAATACTCATCATTTGCAAGCCCAGAAAAATATAGCACAGTGCAATTGGAGCTAGAAAAACATCTATGGCTTTTTCAAAATTCTAGAAAGAAAGTCTTAGAAAACACAGAAATGTAGGCGGCACGGTCTGTCCAAAAAGGTAAATGCAGCGACGCCGCTCCCCAAGGCGATGGAATATGCAGCCTCTGCTATGCTAACACTGCAACTAAGCCCCGGAAATGGAGATAGCTCGCATTAACAAGCAATATTAATCTGCGATGCTCAAGAAGGAATTTACGACATTAGATTAGGCGCTCCTTAGTGTTTGATGCATCGCTCAATTGTGAACTCCAAATGCTAGGGTTTATATGAACAGCAATTAGGGTTCAAACCCTAACAATGTAAAAACGGGTTGCCGCCAGGACTAATAGTGCCTCGAAGTTTTACCTAGAATTCCAAGCCATATAGGGGAGGGTCACCAATAGTGGACCATGGCCCAATAGTGGCAGGTCCTAGCATTCTATTAACTTGCTTTTACGTTTTAACAGTCTTTTTACCTTGCATTCTATTGTGTAAACAATGCCCCGTGTCGGCATTGTTGCATCGGCACAGCATTGTTTCCACGGCAGAATGCAAGGTAAAAAGACTTTCTTATATATGGGAATGTCACGTGTCACCTATGCCTCCACCTAACGGCATAGCACTTTCAGATGCCTACTAGATTACAATTCAGGAAAGATGCATGGCACATGGCAGACACCGATTCAAGATGGCAGAGTTTTTCCTAGGTTGGTTTTACGTTGCCTGCAGAGTAGATGCAAATCCGTTGCCCATAAAGCAGATTCAAATATTGATCCACAATATGGACACAATGGAACCTAGGAAAAATTCTGCCATCTCGTCCAATCAGTGTCCGCCACGTGCCATGCATCTTTCATGAAATTGTAATCTAGTAGGCATTCTAGTTGACATTCTGTGTTTCTATTACATTCTGTAACATTCTCACATTCTGTCACATTCTTCACTCTGTATTCTGAGTTTATGTTGCTTATGCCAACAACGATGCCATTGAAGACTAAATATTGACATACCATTGTGTTAAAATTTAACTTTTAACACCTTTGCGTTATGGTTGAATTACCTTGAAGAACTGTTATGTTCAAGATTAACAACTGCTTTGATAAAGAATACATTCACGTATACAAAGTGTTAAGTTAGTGGCTAACATAACGAAATTAGCCAAAAACTAGTAACGGGTGCCTGGTGTTGCCGGGCATAAGCACGCGCTTATTGTAGGCATTGATGAAGTTTACTACATATAGCCAAAATCTTGAAGCTATATGTATTGAGGTGATCTAAACAGAGTAATGAATTGTATTGTATTCAAAACTAATACTTTGGTGGTCATTAGGTAGGCTAGAACTGCCTGGTTTGCAAAGGGCACTTGGTATAAATTTCATTTTGGACAGCATTTTTGAAGGTTCAATGGTCAAATAGGACTTTTATTTAGGATGTGCATTCAATTTTAAATGGTTAACATTTTTGGTTCTTGTGTAGGTTGTTAAGTTGTAGTGAACCCAAATTGCAACTTGTTTGGCATGTAAAGTGAAGACTACATTTCAACAGAACGGAGAATAACACAAATTTCACAGACAATATTTATATCCTTGTGTTGAGTTTGTTGGCATGTAGACCAAAGCCTACATTACAAAAAGAATGGGAATGGAATCATCCTTTCAATCACATCGTTGATTTATTGATAGACAATTGAGACATCTATGCCTAGCGCACTCCTAAGCAACACAATAGGTTGTACATGACTTAAGAACGCTTTGTAATAACTAAATAAAATGACCATATTTAGGGTGACCTGTTACATCTATGGAATTTGACGGTAACAAAGTCCGTCGTTGCTGGGCCAAAGAGTGCTATTGTAGGCGAGTATGAAGTAGCATATGTAGATTACCTTGCTAAAGTGAAGGGCAAGATGAAGTGGGCCTAAAGAGAGTTCTTGCTAAACTGAAAGGGCAAGAGAAAAATGGAGAATTGAAGTGGGCCCACATAGAGTTCTTTTGTACGCAAGCATGAAGTAGCATGTAGATTACCTTGCTAAATTGAAATAATGCAAGAGAAAAGCGGGAGAATAGTTTTAGGTAATTCTAAATAGAAACAAATACTTACCAAAAGAGTAACCTTTTGTGACTTACATCTCCAATCCCGTACAACAGACGAAGCGCACTCTTCTGATAGCCACTTTAGCATTTTCCATGACATGTTCGTGGATATAGCAGTACATTGTGTATAAGACATTCTTCTATACGTTTGTCATCTTCTACTCTCAAATCTTGGAATTACACCCATGTGTCAAAAATACATGACAAAATTGAGAAACAAACATTTATCAAAAGAGTGACCTACATTTCCAGTCCCATACAACAACTTAAATACATTCTGGTAACCAATAACTGCTTGGAGATAATCCTTGCTGCATACAGACTGTTATTAGTTTGTTATCTCCTCATCCTTTTATTAATAAACAAACGAATGGCATTCGAAGGGAATTACTTATGACATTAAGGAATTATTTACCTATAATCATTGGCTGTTATCTTGGAAATGAAGCTGCTGACAGACAAAGTTTGGTGCTTTGCACTGAACTCTTTGAATATCCAATGCAATACGTTTTACTCATGAATACAATATGCTTCAGATCCCTGCTTTGATCTTAAAACGAAGATAAAGTGTTCATAATGCAAAAACCACAAAAGGCGAACCTTAAGAATGGCAAATGTGATTATAAGTGGATGCACATAGGCAATTAAAGATGATGAACAAAGTACCTACACAGCAGATATGGCGAATGTCACCTCACTGCAATTTCAAAGCATAGCTCAAAATGAACCTCTAAGTACTGCAATTCCATGGTCTTGACTCTTCCATCAAAGATATTAATGGGAAAGAATAGAAGTTGCATACAACAAAATGCTTACCTTTTCATGCAAGAATGGTAGCCACGAAAACATTTCAATGAAAAAAGTCGTGTGCCTTCAAGCCCAATATTAAAGTACCAATTCTTGAAGCAATAAACCGTTTCTGCATTTGATGCAGCTACACCCTGAGCCTACGATTAGCCATCCCAATTCCTAAGCAACTATACTATGCATAGTAAGTATACGTTATGGTTATCAGAGCTCGGCAGTTCCACAATTCTGTGGCGATGCAATCAGTCAAGAAATTTAGCCCAAGAAATACCATGATAGCGCATCACTCAGGACTCTGCAGCACGGGACTAAATCCATCCTATAAAAGACGAAACCAATAAATTCGTGAGATGGGATGTTTTGGTTCTCTAAACTGCCTGGATACCAGAGATGCTAAAATTAGGGATGCATACAAAAATCAAGGGACACCATGCATATGAAGAAATACATGGCTTGCTAAAATAGAAGAATGTGTCCTCCGAATAGAAAGCTTGAAATCTTGCTAATTAAAACTAAGACCGTCCACCCTAGGAAAATTGTGTGTTAACCTCAGCAATTTATCATGTGGCATCCATGCCGTGGAGCTGAAAATTCCATATCCAGTGATAGCACGTAGCCATAAAATCATGCCAAAGAAAATACCTGTTCAAAACCTTAGAAGAAATCTCAGCTAGAAATTGACACGCTGCGATGCATAAAATATCCACCGAAATTGCACAGAGATAGTCAAGACACAAACTACTATTTATGTCTTCTACATGCCTCTCATTCCTTATCAAAATCCATGCCTCCATATCCATCGATGAAAAAACCAAAACCAAAAATTTTATGAATAAGTTTTTCCCGATATTTGGAATATCAGAAAAAAGTTTCGGTAGCCAAAAAGTACATGAAAATAATGGGAAAAACTGTAAAATGCCCTTACGTTTTGCTAAAATTGTCCAAACGCCCCTCGTTTTAGGGGTATTTTTATGGAAATGACCACAATGTTTTTGCAATGATCCAAACAAGAAATTTTTCTTCAGATGCATTGTAGAGGAAGATGAGATCTTTCAATCAAAGTTAAGATTACTGGAATTGGAGTTCGAAATTTTAAGTTATGGTCTTCTAAATCCGGAACTTTGTATGGGGCGGGGATGATGAGGGGGCAGTGGTTAAAGTGGCGTGGTGGAAGTGTCTCCGCCCCCGTGAGGATGGAGGTTTAGCCATTTTAGATTTGGCCCTGCATAGAAAGGTGTTGGTCTCTAAGTTCGTGTGGAGCATTCTGCAGGATGGGGCATCCTCGCCTGGTGCGGCTTTGCTGCTGCAGTCCCTTCACCACTGTGTGGCGTTCGAAAAGCCTACTGTTCCTGTGATGTTACCGTGGGCACTGCTGTATGGGCTTAAGCCGTTCCCGCATGCCTCCCCCTTTCTCTCGGCGGTGTTGTGGGCATGGGAGCATGTTCGGGTGTTGTTTCAGTTGGACCAGGCCGTGGTGTATCATCATTCTTCTCCCTTCTTGTGGGTTCCTCTGCCTCCGGCGCAGCTGCCTCTGGCTGCCACGGTGCACGCCCGGACGCAGGCCCGTTGGAGGCGGGCGGGGGTGCAGACTTTGGAGGATTGGTATTGGGCAGGCTAGCTCGCCTCATGGGAGTTCTTCCGAGTGCGATTCTATTTGCAAGCCCGTGACCGGGCTATTTGGGAGCGGGTGGCGTGTTGCATCCCGCAGCGCATACCTGAACTACTCCAGGGCGGAGGTGGTGGTGCGGCCTTGGAGGGTCCATCCTGATGTCGATGATGCGTGCTTTGTGCAGTCTGCTTACCGTACTTTGGTCATCCATGACACTCTGCCTCCATCTGGCAAGTGGCCTCTGCAGCTTCCGGGTTCCCGGTGGCGCTCTGTTTGGGTCTGGACGTGGAGTACCCTTCCCCCTCCGAAGGTTAGGGTCCTCCTATGGCAGATTGTGCACCGGTGTATCCGGGTAAACACACGGGTTTGCAGATTTAAGCCCGGAGTTAGTCCGTTGTGCCCCTGTTGTGGTCTCCATCCCGAGACGGTGGAGCACTGTCTGGTTCTGTGTCTGCACCTGCAGCCAGCCTGGGACTGGGTCCAGGCTCAGCTTGGGGTTCGGCTAACCAGTCAGCAGTTGCTTTTGCATTTGTATCCTGGAGCTTGGCCCCTTCCGAGGAAGCAAGCCTTGCACCTATGCGTGGCTTGGTTAGTATGGCTGATTTGGAAGCGTCGGCGGTTATGGGTTTTTTAGGGGGAGCATCAGTTTTCGACATCTCTGATTCCCCGCTTGAGGCACAAGCTGTTTCAGAGTTTCCAGGTATCCCCAGGATTGGCTGAGCGGAAGTTCGCCATTTGGCGGGACTTCCTTGGGATAGTGGATGCTGACAGTTGTTTTGTTCAGTTGTAGTGGAGTGGATGTTGGAGTGGTGGGGTAATGCTGTCTCTTCGAGGCAGTCTCTTTTGCTCCTCACTCATCTTGTACTTTTGTCATTCTTTTAATACATTGATATAAGTTCTTCAAAAAAAAAAGTATCTCCTGAGACCCTGCAGGAAATGAAACATGCAGAACCTCCTGTCATTAAAAGAGACGAAGAGGTTGTTGAACTGAAAAAGATACTGACTCATCCAAATAAGGAGACATGGACTTCTTCTTAGAAGGTATCTAGCTAAGTTCAAGTTTCATCTATCTTCTGATGTTGTATGGTATTCTTAGGATCAAATTAAGAATACGCGTCACTGGTGGATGAATATGAGAAAACTTTGTAAATGCATTGAGCAAAGTTAGGATGATAAAGTAAACTTCCTTGTTTTTCTTAAGAAGGTCGTGATTTTTCCAACAAAGAAATATCTAAGGATTGATATGTGTTGGTGTTAATTAGAATCTTTATTAAGGATTAAAAAGATGGAAGTCCTCTAACAATTGAGGCCATCTCTAAATGAACTGAGGTGAAAACCTCTAAGGATTGAGGTGATATTTTATAAGGATTTAAGATAAAAGTCCTCTAAGGATTGAGACCATCTCTAAATGAACTGAGATGAAAGACCTCTAAGGATTGAGGTGATATCTTATAAGGATTTAAGATAAAAGTCCTCTAAGGATTGGGGCCATCTCTAAATGAACTAAGATGAAAGACCTCTAAGGATTGAGGCAATATCTTATAAGGATTTAAGATAAAAGACCTCTAAGGATTGAGGCAACATCTTATAAGGATTTAAGATGAAAGACCTCTAAGGATTGAGGCAACATCTTATAAGGATTCAAGATGAAAGACCTCTAAGGATTGAGGCAACATCTTATAAGGATTTAAGATGAGACATCACCCTTGCAACATCACCTAGCTTTTGCCATCCCAACGTATTTTTTGTTTGGGACCATGTGACAGAAAAATTTGAGTTATCTTACCCAATTGCATGTATTGTGTTAGGGATTTACTGTTAGGAATTTAATTCCTTGTTCAAATCAAATTCACAAGTTTACTTCTTATTATGAATTTAGAATAGACAAAGCACCAAGCACCATAGAGAAATTAATTCATTCATACACATCCAGCTATTGCATTCAAGATATAACTTGTATTTTTCACAAGCTTAAAATATCACACCAGACCTCAAATATATCGATGGTCGAATCAATGAACTGAATTCCTTTCAAACTGAATCAAATTATTTACAACTTCTCCTTGTCTTATATGTTACATGTCCGGCCAATATGGCTAAGGACGAGATAGCAATTTTTCCCAGCTTCTGGGTCTGTACAAATAGGATTGGATCGTGTTCTTCACAGATCCATAAGTCTCAATCTTACTGGACCGGATTCTCCTAAGAATAAGCTTCCTATTTTGTTCGAAATTATTTTCCGCTCTCTGCATATAATTTGTTCAATGGTTTTCTTGACCTAATAAATTCAAAGTTAAGTTTTCAAACTCAATGGTCCTTAACCATTAAACTATTCATGAACCACTAATAATAATGGTTCCATGGTTATACTTTAACTTCTTTCAGGTCGCATATCTCCTCATAGGATTTAACCTGCAGTTCCACAATGTCCCTGTAGTTATGTATAACCTGTAATATTATCTCATGTCTTCAACCAGGATTTTCTTCCAGCTTCGATATTCATGGTTTACAATTATGATATGAACTTCACTGATTATTCCTTGCAATGTTTCTCATGTAATTTGATTCTCATACTCACGTATATCTCACATTCCCCTTTCATATCATAATTGTAACTCACGTAACCTTCAAACATCCAATCTGTTTTGATAATTTTGAGAACCTGTTACAACTTAAAGCCTTTGTAAACAAGTCTGCCAGTTGTTTTTCAGAACATATATATTTCAACTGAACTAATCCTCTATTCACCACATCTCTAATAAAATGCATCTCCAATTCTATGTGTTTTGTCCTTTCATGCAAAACTGAGTTCTTTGACGTAGCAATGCAACTTTGATTATCATAAAAAAGTTTATTACCTTCGACACCATGGTTGTTGCTGCATATTCCAATTCTGATGTGGACAGTGCTATGGAACTTTGTTTCTTGCTCCTCCAACAAATAGGACCACCTCCAAATAGCAAAATGTAACCTGAAGTGGACTTTCTCTCGTCAAGGTCTCCACCCCAATCTGCATCTGAATAGGCTTTCAACTGCAAGTCACTGCCATTATAACAAATTCCCATGTTTTTAGTCCCCTTTAAATATCTTAGAACTCTCTTTGCAATTATCCAATGACCTTTTCCTGGGTTGCTATTGTACCTGCTGAGCACATTAACTATAAATGCAACATCTGGCCTATTATTGGCAACATGCAGCAATTAACTGTCTATATGGAATATTCATCATTTCCCTCTGTTCTTTCACATTCTTTGGACACATGTCCTTACTCAATCTTGTTCCCACTGCCACTGGAATTTTGACTGGTTTACAGTTTGTCATGTTGAACTTCTCAAGCATGTTCTCGACATACTTACTTTGGTTTAATGTGATCAATTTCTTTCCCCTGTCTCTTTTCACGTGTATGCCCAAGAATTGTGTGAGCTCCCCTAAATCTGTCATTTTGTATTTCTCCTGCAACATTTCATCACATTAGTGTCACTGGCTGCTGGAATGCAGTCGTCTACATAAATAGCCATAATACAATACCCATCATCATTTTTTCAGAATATAAACATTACCATCATTCATACATTTTTTGAAACCTTGTTCCTTGAGGAACTTATCAATGCATCTATACCATTGCCTAGGAGATTGTTTCAATCCATAAACAACTTTTTTTAATTTCCATACCTTATTGATTCCTTCCTCAAATCCCTCTGCTTGCTTCATGTACACCTCTTCTTCTAAATCTGCATTTAAGAATGCGGTGCATACGTCCATATGATGCAATTCTAAGTTCAAAGCATTTGCCATTGAGATTATAGTTCTAATAATTGCCATTTTCACTACAGGTGAGTATGTTTCTTCAAAATCTATCCCCTTTTTCTGTGAATATCCATGTGCAACCAGTCTTGCCTTATATTTTGGTGTCCCATCAGAGTTTTCTTTTAGCTTGAATACCCATTTGTTACCTACAACATGTTTACCATGAGGCAAATCAACTAGTTCGTATGTTGAGGTCCATTTGTCTCCTTCAAATGCATTACAAGCATCCTCAAAAGTATCTGGTGTTCCTGCTTCTGTTATCATTAACATTTCTGGTATTTGCACCTTATCTTTTTCTAGCCTTGCACTTCTTCCATTTAGTCTCCTTCCATATACATTTGCGTCAATGTTTTTGTCTGCTAGCAGTCTTTGTACCTCAGATCTCCCTTTTCTTCCTTGAGTTAGCTCTGGTATTACTACATTATCATTTTGCTCCTCTTGACCTAATTGTTCACCTTCATTAGGGTCAATGTTTGCTGCCCCAGTCACCATGGTTTGCATTATTATCTTCTTCAGTGTCACTATCATCATTAATTTTCTCCTCTTCCATCATATCCTTTTCACATGACAAATTTTCATTCATTCTTTCGCTCTGCATGTCCTATCTTTTTTGTGGCTTATATAGAATTTCTTCATTAAAGGTCACATCCCTGCTCAATACTACAGATTTGTTAGCTGGATTGTACATCCTATAGACTTTAACTTCCTCATCATACCCCACCAAGTAGGTTATAATAGCCCTATCGTCTAACTTCAGCCTATTTTCTTCTTGGACATGTGTATAACCTAAGCAGTCATAAACTTTGTATTTATCATAATTTGGTCTTTTTTCCGACCATACTTCTTCAGGAGTTTTTCCATGCAAGCTACTAGAAGGTAATATGTTTTGAATTTCTACTGCTGTCCTAACAGTCTCCTCCCACAAGAAATTTGGCAAGCCAGCATTTTTGAGCATTGATCTAATAGCATTAAGTATGGTTTTGTTCTTTCTTTCTGCCACCCCATTCTATTGGGGTGTATGACTACAAGTAAACTGTCTCTTTATCCCTTTTTCAATTTGGCAAGCCAACATTTTTGAGCATTGATCTAATAGCATTAAGTATGGTTTTGTTCTTTCTTTCTGCCACCCCATTCTATTGGGGTGTATGACTGCAAGTAAACTGTCTCTTTATACCTCCTAAATTTCAATGAAATATACTCACCTCCTCGATCAAATCTCAGACATTTAATCTTCTTTCCTGTGGTGCACTCCACTTCGGCTGCAAACTTCTTGAATGCTTAAAATGCCAAATCCTTTGTTCTAAGACAATAGACTCTTGTTTTCCTACTAAGATCATCAACAAAAGTCATGAAGAAACGTTTGCCAGTTATTCCTGTCACATTCAATGGTCCACATAAGTATGTATGGACCAATTTTAGGATTTCGTTTGTTTTAATTTCTGCTCTTGCAAATGGCAGTCTTATTATCAAAAATTTGTATCCAACCCAGCTTTGCTAATTGTTCAAGATTCTTAATACTTTTGTGCCCAAGTCTATTGTGCCATGTTATCACATTTGGTTTTGTAATCAGATTTATACTTCCAAAACATTGTGAACTTATTCCAAATAGATTTCCTACTATCCTTCCTATGAATTTCAATTCTCCTCCTTCATAAATTTTGCAATGCAACTGTTCAAACAACACTTTGAATTCCAAGTCCACTAATTGAGAGATTGATATTAAATTTCTCACCAAACTAGGTACAAATAAGACATTTTTCAAATTGACACTTCTTCCATTCAGATCAAATAATTCTAATATTCCTTCATCTTCTATTTTCTACAAACTCCCATTTCCCACTTGGGATATATCCACCATGTCCTCCTTTGCATTCTTTTAGGATTTTGTTTGAGCAGGTGATTGTTTTCTCAGTTCACTATCTAATATTAACAAATCATTTTCATTAGTATCATCAACACAAGCTGCAAGAACCTTTGATTTTATTACCTCCTCCTCCTCCTCCTCCTCCTCCTCCTCCTCAAGTGGGACTTCTTCTGCCACATTAGCTTCAGTAGCATATGATTTTCCTCTTCCTCTTCCTCTTCCTCTGCCCCTTCCCCTGAAATTCTGTCCCCTTCTTGCTCCTCTTCCTCGTCCCCTACCTCCAGTTTTAGGAGTAGAACAGTTCGAGGCATAATGCCCCCGTCCACCACAATGATAGCAATTTATATCTTTATTAAGGTTATGACAATTAACCTTTATGTGACCATATGGTTACACTGAAAACAGGGACCAACTTTACCTCCCTGGCGTGTCTCCTCCTTGCCTTTGCCTTTGGCAAATAAAACCTGAGAAGCCTCATCTTCATCCAACACTTTGCTTTGTTCTAGCTCTGTTTTCAGCATCCTCTCTGCTTCTAGTCTTGTCCTTGCTATTGTCCTTATGAAAATTGAAATATTACCCAAGCTTGCTACAGCTCGAGATATTGCCAAGACCTGCTACTATTGTGAGTACACCACCCCTGCACCCTCAAGGTCTGCAATAATGTTGTCAAAAACCTGAAAGAAATCATGAACATTCTCCTTTTCATTGAACTTGAGTCTTCTTAATTCATTCTCAAGAACATCAATTTGAGATGATGTTTTCTCCTCATATGTTAGTAACATATAATTCCACATCTCTCTCGGGCTCATTCCCCTTAACTTAAGGACAATACTTGAGCTTACCTTGCTCGTGATAATGCCCTGAGCCTCATGTACCTTTGCACTGTTCAGTGCTCCAAAAGTTGCATAAACTTCTCTAACTTGTGTTCCTTCTCCTTCATTTGAGGACGAAGATCCTTCACCAGCCACTGGTACACTTCTTCTAGCATTCATCATGCTAGTTTCAGCATTAGAGGGCTCAATTAAATCCCATAAATCTTCAACTTGAAGAATAGGTCTGATTTTCTCTTTCCACATTTGAAAACCAGAGTCACCCTTAAAAACTTCAAGTACATTGAGCAGACCTGCTCCAAACCTGCTAGACATGATTGTCTGCACACACAACTCTGATACCACTGTTAGGAATTTAATTCCTTGTTCAAATCAAATTCACAATTTTAATTCTTATTATGAATTTAGAATAGACAAAGCACCAAGCACCATAGAGAAATTAATTCATTCATACACGTCCAGCTATTGCATTCAAGATTTAATTTGTATTTTTCACAAACTTAACATATCACACCAGACCTCAAATATATCGATGGGTCGAACCAATGAACTGAATTCCTTTCGAACTGAATCAAATTATTTACAACTTCTCCTTATCTTATATGTTACATGTCCGGCCGATATGGCTAGGGACGAGATAGCAATTTTTCCCAGCTTCTGGGTCTATACAAATAGGATTGGACCGTGTTCTTCACAGATCCATAACACTAGAGTCGTCACATGATGGATGCATTTGCACTGTTCACTTTATAATTCATATAAAATCAAATATTCAATATTCAATCAAACTCTTCTTACACGTTAATATATGGCAGTCATGTTGCACAGGAAAAATACCTAAAAATCCATCAGTCTCCATTCTTGAGAATTACGCTTAGGTAAAGCCAAGGGGGTCAAGTCAATTTTGCTTCATGTTTAGATAAAGTAAAACTGTCTCGATAAAAGCATTTTTATGATTTTTTTCCTTATTTTTGTATTTTTCTTCATGAGCTAGAGATTAAGACACAAAAAACTACACCTCAATCCGAGGTCTGAGAAAGGAGATAGGGTTGTTCGAACACGACAGGGTCAAAACTGATGTTTGCCTGTTATGAACCAATACTGGTTCCTAGAAAGTTGTTCCCAAATCAAATCCCTAAGTTTTGTTGGAAAATGGATTTTGACCTAAAATTTTGAATATAAGTAGTAGACTACTTGTTGTATCCAAGAAAAATATCCACTAGCCTTGATGTCAAAGTTTTGATTTTCTTTTATTTTTTTGAGTACAAGTGACTGGTAACTTATTTATATATAGGATTAAAATAATTCGAGGTCATTCTCCAAAAAATCATATTATAAAAGTTTACCACAATATGCAATCATGCCAAAAACAAAAACAAAGAAAGAGTATAGCATTTGTTCTCAAAAAATCAAGAAAGGTTCGTAAACCTGGGGACCATTACTGGTCCAGACTCATTTTCAAATCAAGAACTCCATGTTAATCGATCTCAAGTTCAATTGCAGGATATAAGTACCTTATGAACTACTCTATTCTTAAAAAATAACTAGGGCTCATGATCTTGAGGTTTAGATAGATAGATAGGGTAAGCTTTCTAGTGTCTGTTCAATTATATGTTTTATAGATTT